>CAJNOQ010000269.1:0-58215 GCA_905250885.1 Didymodactylos carnosus | reverse complement strand
GTACCCGCCCGAGTACCTTATACGTACCTAAAAGTACTTTAAGGTACTTCAGTACCCGAAAGTTCCTGTGACATACTGGTAGCAGGGTACTTTTTCAGGTACCCTTAGCTCAGTACATTCACTAGGGAGGTGATTTTGATAACATAGTTTTTGATAAACTGCTCCTTTAACATCTATGTAAACTTGAAGAAAACACGGTGAACCAGCGCTCTTTCCTGTTATGTTCTGTCTGATATAGAATTGTATACATTTGTGACACCCGTTATTATTACAAGCTCTATTTTTGATTTAATTTTTTCTGTGAAGTTTGCAGCAGTGAGTCTTGGCGAAAGTCATTGAAGATCGTTTGTAATGAACAAAATACTATTGTAGAGTGTAACATGAAGTCGATTATGTCGTTCACAGAACTACTATAAAATTTTTCACATCCAAATGTTTCAATATCAGTTTAACCTAAACGCTTAATTACTAAGTGTCATCAAAACTATAAAAAACACTTTTCATTTTCAATTTCAGTAGAAAACCGATGAAGTTAAGGTTTTGTAATCTAATATTGTGTGTTAAAATTTTCCAATAGGATTATGTTGCTTTTTTCATGGGCTGATAGCCCGGAATGTTCTCTTGAAAATGGGAGTCAAGCGAGACCTAGATTTTCTACGGCTTTGGCGGATTTCCTATGAGTCCTAAGACTGGCATCTGGTGACTATTGGTAGCCTTGAAAGCCAATGGACTATAGGTAATCGATCATGCTGAGTCTCGTGGCAATATTTGCTTTTACAAAAAGTTCTAAAAACTAGCGAAAAAGGGAGTTTTACGAAAATTACAGTTTTCAGACTGTTTTCACCTAATATTAAATGATTCACTATTCACTCAAAATGCATCAGAACGAGTTCAAAACTTCAGTATGTACAGCATTTATTCTATTCTATATCCTGTTTACAGAACACGTCTCCAAGGCTACCAATAGTCACCAGATGCCAGTCTTAGGACTCATAGGAAATCCGCCCGAGCCGTAGAAAATCTAGGTCTCGCTTGATTCCCATTTTCACAAGAACATCCCGGGCTATCAGCCCATGAAAAAAGCAACATAATCCTATTGGAAAATTTTAACACACAACCTAGGTTTGCGAAGATCTCCCAAAAGGCCTGTTTCAGAAAATCCTTCTGAAATAATTCTGATTGTGGAAACATATCTCCAAGTCTTCTCTTTTACATGGCGAAAACCGAACCTCCCGGGCTTATCAAAATCTCCTGGGTTATCGAGTGTGCTGAATACGAAAAAGCACTTTTCCGCGACTCCGCAAGAACCTTATTTTTCTGTCAGTGATATGCAGAAGAGTTTTTGGTTGAACTAAATTTGATTATGTATCCGGATTCTTCTACTATCACCTGCTAACGTACTTAACGTCATAATTTTGCCAGTAATGATAGTATTCTAGCCGGTATATATTAACGTGCGTGATTCGCTACTTGTTGTACCATCTTTTTGATGATTATTAGCGGGGTTTAACGATCTGCACACACGCTTTTTTTCTCATCGTTGGCAAAAAAATATTCGTGTCTACGTCCAGCAGATCAAGAATTATTCTTAGGTACATGCGGTCACGAAAGAAACACAAAGTTTTGAGTCGGTACTTCTAGACAAAAATGCTTTTTTCCTTAAATAGGATTTGTACTCAGATGCTTTTAGTTCTTTTTATGAACGCGATTTTATATCTTTTTCCAGAAAAAAACTGGTTTTTTAATTAAAGTTAATTGTAGTTTATTAGAATCCAAAACAGGCATACGGTTCAACAAATAACTTGGAAATCATTTCAGTGTAAAAAAATATTGTTCCTGGTGTCTGTTTTCGATATCTTCCTATTCTGCTCGCTAACTTCAATTCCTTCGTTAGGGATGTTCGGTTCTCGGAATCGGAACCGCACTGCCGGTTCTGACAATAGAATCGGAACCGTTTCTTAGACGGTTCCTTTTTCTCGGAACCGAATCCCGGAATTTTACGTCAGAATCGCGATAAATCCGCAAAGGTTAGGCAATTCTGACGTCATGGCATGTCCAGTAAATACAGACCTCTAGTGGCGCTGCACTTTTTTACTTGTTTTTCTACCAATCGAGTGCCTCTGAGTCATGCTGAAAAAACGATGGTGTATGTTAGTTATCGTCATCAAAAGTAAACTGTATTGTAATACTCTTACTTTTCAGTTATTCTAGGCTTAGTTAAGCAGGCAGTTAATTAATTAACCGCAAGCACTATGTCATATAATCAACATTATTTTCTGAGTCTTATTATTGACGGATTAATATGCAGTACCACCCATTTTCTTGTGATACTGAAGTGAAGTCTTAACTACGCTTAGGTTCTCTCTGTATTAGGAATTTTAGTCAGAACTATCATTGTGCGCTATCCATTTCGTGTGCTAAAACACGCTGAACTGTTCGAGAACGGTGCTAAAAACCAGTGAAGTACTCATTAATCAAATTTTCAGTCTGAGTTATATGGTCTAGGTAAATGCAGAGACCTGAATTTTGGGGGGATGCGTACCCCTCCAAAAACAGAGTTTACACCACCTCGAACGTGAAATTTAAAATAAAGTTTACACTATGTCGAACAAAAAACTTTCGTTACATCCCCCCCAATGTCCGGCACCTACTCAGGTCCCTGGGTAAATGACGTATCAGTCCCCCTTCTGGCAGAGCGAGAGACAATCATACAGAAAGAAAAGTGTATTATAGTTATTGTTTGCGTTAAGAAATTATCACAACAGTTTATTTCATTCTGATTAATTTAAGAACATAGTAGATAATGAATCTTCTGCCAAAGGCCGTCGAAGAGTTTCGCGATACATCTTATTGGGACAAATTTTTTGAAAATGTTGGCCAAGAAGCATTTGAATGGTTTGTAATTAGTTGCTTTTTTTCAAATTCAAATACATTTAGCATTCTTTTTTCTTCTTCTTTAGGTATTCAGATTATTGTGATCTCGAGCCTGTATTGAATAAATACGTAAAACCAAAAGATAGTGTTTTGATAATTGGTTGTGGAAATTCTCGTTTAAGCAATGATTTATATGATTCTGGCATTGAAAATATTCATAATATTGATATATCAGAAACTGTGATAAACAAAATGCAAAAGGATAATCGACGTCGAAACAAAATGATTTATTCAACAATGGACGCTCGTCAGGTAAAAGAGTTTACTATTTTTTGATTTGGACTGAATCGACAAGTTGCTTGTCAAATATTTATAACTAGATCAGGTTATCGAAGAATCAATCTTTCATCTATACAATGTTCATTTTATTGTGGTAGTTTAATGTTAGATAATATGATGAGATTTGTTTTTTGTTTTTACTCTAACACAGAAACGAATCGAACCATTTATGAAATATTCACTTTTCTCTTGAAGAATTTCGTTTTCTCTCTTTTTGATCTAATATTTTACGTAGTTCAACATCAATGTCGTTGTTCTCGAATCTAATTTTTCATCAGTCTCTGTTGCAAAATATTTAACTTATGTAAAATGCTTCTGTTTCTTTAGCTGAGATCTTTTCTCAGTAATTTGCCTTTTTGATTATCTGAAACCGATGATTTGTTGAGAATCTTAGTTAATATTTTTAACACGATTTGTCATTAATTAATGTGCATATTTCCACTCATATTTAGCGATCAATATCGATCGTGCTCCGTTGAAACGTGTTTCTAACAAATATTCAAGCTTTTTCTATAATTCTTATTGAGATATGAAAAAGCAGTCACCGGTGTTCAAATGAATGTTGAAAGTATCGAGCGATGTTGATAACTTCGAGGAAATAGTAGAAGACACATAAGAAGCTATCGATTTGACGAGATATCATTTTTGAGATTGATTTTCTCGTTCTTTAACACAAAAAAAAGAATACAGTTCTCTATAGGAAAAAAGAAGTCGAAGAATAGAACAACTCACTACTAATTTTTGTTTCTATGTAGGACTTAAGACAACTTCCGCGAGAAAATCGACCAATTTTTCAAAAAGTTGGTTGTCGATGAAATTTAGATTTTGAACCTTTTTACACCATTCGAAAGAGTCATTCAAATAACCACTGAATCCAGGTTTGGCTCTTAGAAACCTCGTTCCAAAAACACGGAACATTTTAAGATTTTTGGTGTCATTGAAAATGATGATTTTACTATGATATTAGTATTTTCAACTTTCTCCAAAACTACAAAACGTCGTCATGTACGGTGGCAGATTCAAAAATAAAGCAAAGTTCTTTTCGTTTTTTTGACAAGGTTGGACAGAACTCATGGGGTTAAGTTACATGAGACAACGTTAGTTTTAGTCCTTAGAATATGGTTTTTCTTTCAAAAAAAGAAATAAAGATATTAGATGGAGATGAATTTAGTGGAATTTATATGTGATAAAAAACGAATGATGATGACACATAAAGTAATCCATAGTATTGGAGGCTATCTACACGTCTACAATAGTTGTCAAATACACTGTTTAATAGAGTTTTATTCGTAGATTACGAGTATGATATTTTTTGTCAGATTAAAATAAAATACTGAACAAAATTCTGCATTATTACAACGAAACTTAAATTAATAACTTAAAATGGTAAATCTTGTAATGTGCGGGAGCTGATGATAAAAAATTTTGATTTACACACGATTTGATAGAGAAAGATGAGATATACAAAATCTCTTTCAAATATAGTAAAGAGATTGAAAATCTAAATTTTATTAAAAGTGTTGATGGTTTGAAATTTCATGAACTGCCTTTTAAAATTTATCTCAAACAGATAGTCTAATGTTTTTTCTAGAAACAACTTGACGTTAAAAGTAGTCACACAGTTTCTGATTTGCTAATGACTTTATTAATATTTAGATGACGTACAACGACGATCAGTTTAGTGTTGTATTGGATAAAGGGTAAGAGTTGTGATCATTTTTTAAGAGAATTAAAATCACTACTCAATTTTGATTTATTTCAGTACAATCGATGCATTAATGTCGAACAAAAGTGTGCAGGTTAGTTTTACTATATTTCTGTAGTATAGATTTAAACTAGAATTTTTTTATTTGTTCATAAAAGGTCTTATCAGATATAGATCAAATATTAACAGAAGTAGCACGCGTCATTCGTTCAAATGGACGTTTTATATGTATTTCGTTGGCTCAAGAACACATTCTCAAGCATATTTCAGAATATTTTTGGACTAAGTGAGGAAAAAACTAACAAAAATAGGTAGGCTATCAGAGCTCTGATTAGTTATAGTGTGTAACAAAACTGATCATACACCCTCGTATAAGCCTATGATTAATATTTCTCGGAAACAGAATCACCTGCAAGGTTCAGAGTTTCGCTAAAATGTTTCAAATTTATTGTAGTTTATTTGATTAAAATAGGACGTGCTTGTATCATATAGTCATTGTGTTAGGCCAGGAAAAGTGAAATGGATAACTTTCTTTGTCCAACAAAACTGATGATACAGTTGAATTTTTTAAATTTTTACATAGTAAACTTTAGTTTTAATTTGATAAAACGAGCGTATTTTGTGCAGTTTTTCTCACTCATATGTACTTCAGAATTTAAAACCAAACAGTGGAGAAAAGGAAACGAAATACAAAACAGACATTTTTTTCGATATTTTCAATTCTTTTTTTAGCTCTACAGTTTTGTGTGACGAACTGAATGAACACGATTTGGAAAACTAAATAATCTTTTATGAAAATATGAATTTTTTACGAGAAACATTACAAAACATTATTGAAAACACATAAAAAAAAATGTCTGTTTTATATTACGTTTTCTTTTTCTCCGCTATTTGATTTAAAATTCTGAAGTACATATGAGTGAGAAAAACTGCACAAAATACGCTCGTTTTATCAAATTAAAACTAAAGTTTACTATGTAAAAATTTAAAAAATTCAACTGTATCATCAGTTTTGTTGGACAAAGAAAGTTATCCATTTCACTTTTCCTGGCCTAACACAATGACTATATGATACAAGCACGTCCTATTTTAATCAAATAAACTACAATAAATTTGAAACATTTTAGCGAAACTCTGAACCTTGCAGGTGATTCTGTTTCCGAAAAATATTAATCATAGGCTTATACGAGGGTGTATGATCAATTCTGTTACACACTGTATATATGTCAGCTACACGTAGGTGTTTTTTCAATCTAATTAAATTTAATCCCTTCAGAGCTCTGCTTATTAACATTTTCCAAGAATAATTACTCATATTGATTTTACTCTTCTCTAGACAGTGGCTATTACGTTATCATCATATTGTAACAAAAAAAAATTTTTCATTGCCAGTGTTTGCATTTGTTTTTACAAAAATGAATATAAATCCTCCTGTATGTTTTGAAATAACACTATCTTTGTCTTATTTCTGAATTATTATTATTTTCTTTGTCTTCTAGTTTATTGAAATTCAATTATACAATTCTTCGAATTTATTTCGATGTAATTCATTGGATAAAGCAATTGAAACCGTTCAAGAATGTCAAATAACATGTTTCAAAAAATATGAATTTAAACAAAAGTATATATATATATATCAACAATTAAACTTTTATCAATCAACATAAAATCATATGCACTTATTTTAGATTTGTGTCTGGTGGTGAGACGCCTACAATTGATTTTTTTGATACTAAAACAAATTTAAAACGGTATCAAATAATTGCAACAAATAGTAAAACAAAATATAAACAATTATTCGCTGCGTTCATTGTTCCAAAAGGAAGGTATAAGAAAAAAGATTTTTAAAAAATAATAAATATATTCAATATTTTGTTTTTCTTAGAAATCGTGATTGGTTATTTGCCACATCGGCTGGACGTCAAGATGTTATTAATAGTGCAAAATATAATTGTCTAATCTTTATTTACTTACAATCAGATCAAATTTATATAGATTTAGATCAAGTTAAAGCAGAAACAAGTTCAATTGTTGTTGATTTTAAACCAGTAAATCTTCCGCATAATACAAAGGTATAAAAATAAAAATACATAATTAAATGACTGCTTGTTAGTTCAAGTATAGAGTTTAATTATAATAGATTCCATTCTTGTCATCAGCCGAAGGCATCGGTGATGTGCACATGTGTGAACGTTCAGCATCAGAGTTAAGTGGACCATATTTAATAGAAGACTGTAAATATGAAAACGAATGGAAAAGACGATTAATATTTGAATCAAATCCAACTGTAATACAAAGTGAAGTAAATTTAAAAGTAATTACCAACGAAGCTGGAGGTATTCTTTGTTGTTTTAAACTTTAATTGATCGGTTATGCATATCATCAATTAATTTTAAGATATTTCTCGAATTCCTGATCATTCAATATTAAATGATGATTATCATGGTGCAATACTGTGTTGTCTGCAAGCACTATATATGGATCAAAGTAAAGTTAAATCAAATAATTATTTCTTGTATGCAATATATGTATTTCTCTCTATTTTAGAGAATTTAAGTAGAATATTACTGATTGGACTCGGTGGAGGAATTCTTGGAACAAAATTAGCAAAAACTTTTCCACAAGTACGATGAACGTTTGTTTATGTTTGTATTTTTTAAAAAAATATCGATATATTTAGACGTCTCTTACCGGTATCGATATTGATAGTGAAATAGTTAAAATTGGAAAAAAGTGGTTTGGATTTGATGAAAGTGACGAACGTATTCAATCTATTGTGATCGATGGTTTAGAATTTTTGGCTACTACATCTCAACAATCAAAACGTATGAATATTTGTATTTCTGTTGAGCATTTATCTTGTTTTTATGTTATTTTTTTATTGTTCTAGAACAATATGATACAATCATATTGGATGTCAACAATGGTGATCCACAAAGTCCATTACGATGTCCAGCACCGTCTTTTCTTGATGAACAGGTTTTAAAAAATATTAAATCGAGTTTAACAGAGACAGGTCAGTATATCAGCTGTACAATCGGACTAGAGTCTAACAGTCAATATTATTATTTTTTTCTTTAGGTTTATTTGTAATGAATTTTGCATCTCGTACAAGCGATAATCGTAGTGATTGTATTAAGAAACTTATGTCTTATTTTAAATATGTTTATACTATAAAATTGGATGAAGATATAAATGAAGTGATATTTTGTTGTGAATATGAATGGAAAAATCCATCAGTCAAAGATCTAAATAAAATAAAAAACAGTTGGAAAATATTATCCGTTGATTTAAACGATTTATTTGCAAAATTGACTTTACAAAAATAGTGCTGTTTACTATATTTGTTTGTTTGTTAAGTTGTTACTTTTTAATAAACATTTTGCACTAACATTTTATTGATTTTCTATAAGTTCTTTTAAATAAGACCGAGAATCGATCAATAAAGGAAGATAATAATTATCTGATCATACAAAATCGTGGAAATCAATCGTTTTTCGACAGAGACTTTGTATGAGTTGGATCGTTTTAAAAATTATTCAACAGTGATTAAATGTGGAATTAAAATGATTCAGTTATTGTTTTTGAGATAATGGCGGCTACCGTAGATAATTTTTTTATTTCTGATATCCGCGTATTAGACATAGAAAAACGATATAAACCATCAAAGCATTATGTAAGTGAACATTAATTTATTATAAAAATAGTATTTTTTATTTTTTACTATAGGTCTATGTGATTCAAGTAATTTGGACAAATCATGATATCAATATTGTTTATAGACGATATTGTCAGTTTTTTGATCTTCAAGTAGATACATCTAGTAGAAATAATACTTTTAAATTTATTTATTTATTTATTTATTTATTTATTTTTTGTTATAGTGTAAACTACTTGACTTATTTCCAGAAGATGCTGGCATGGATTCTACGGACCGGACAATACCATTTTTACCTGGTTAGTGAAGCAATCTTTTATTGTTAACACTTATATGTTGTGTATTTATTTAGGTAAAATAATTTTTGGCCGAAGTCATATAAGAGATGTGGCTTTGTCCAGAAAAGGACCGATTAATGATTATTGTCAGGTTTGTACAAGATCAGAAAGTTCATATATATTTTTCTTAAATATCATATCTATATTGCTGTTGTTTAGAAATTAATTAAACTTCCAAGAAAAGTATCACATTGTTCGATTATACTTGATTTTTTTCGACCGAATGTGACTGATGTTCAACCTCCCAAACGAGAAATAAGGTATTTTGATAAAATTGTTTTGTTAGTCGATAGACAATGTAACTCTGTTTTTCTACTTAGTGATGTAAAACCATCAACATCCGTCACCGTGATCAGTGATCCCGTACAATTACCAGTTTATCGATGTTTAGATGATTTTCAAGCCGTAGAGAAAACTGAAATGTCATTGAAAAAAGGAGAACTGGTTGAAGTTATTCAAAAACACACGAATGGTAGGATCATTTTTTTTCTTCTAAAACTTGATCTTTTGTCCATTCATTATTATTACTATTTTTTTCGAAAGGTTGGTGGTTAGTTCAACATGGTGACAAATCGGGCTTTGTTCCTGGTCCTTATTTGCAGCCATCCAGTCTACCGAAAGGCGAACGAGAAACAAAAACATTGAAAGCTTTTCTAAGTAACAAACGTGATGAACCGTATTTTCAATTGTGAAGACTGTTGATCTATTTAGATGAACCACATGTGGTTAATCACAGTTATTCTGCAGTAAATCCTGACGAACTGAGCATAGAAAAAGGTGCATTTGTCCATGTTATGGAAAAAGCTTACACAGGATGGTGGAGAGTGAAGTGGGTGTTAGAACAAAATCAAATAATTCACTGATTTGTTACTGATCATTGTTCTAGCTATAACCATTCTATTGGTATATTTCCAGCAATTTATTTGACAAATTGTGAAGGTCGAACAATAGAGGATTTTACTCCACAAATATCACATCGATTACCAACTACAAGTATGTGTTCTGTGTATGAGTCAATTCAAAGCTGTAGTTTTTTTTTGTTATTTTAGCCAATGATGTCTCATCGTCAAATGATAGCTCTTCGTTACAAAATTTTACACCACAAGAGAATTTAACAAGTAAAATAACGCATAGGAATCATTTGCAACATTTTCAGCAGGAGCAATCAAACAATAATCAGAAGGAAATGGCAATCAAACATGACAGTATCATGGTAAGAGCAATTTTAGGAGTAGTACACCATTTATTTTTATTTCTCTAATAATTTAGGATGACAACATGAACGTTCAGACAAACGCGAACGGAGATCCATCGAAACAATTTCAGATATTTTATGCACATACAGATTTTGCCGATGATGTGGGAGATTCGGTGTCATTTAAACGTGGTCAGATTATAGAAGTAAAATAGAAACATATAATTTGTCTTTCAAGCACTCAAACTCTCCCTTCTAGGTTCGTTATGAACACGACAGTGGATGGTCATTTGCTAGTGTTAATGGAATACTTGCATGGATACCATCAAATTATTTACAAAAGGTAATAATGAGCTATTGCCTATGTATTGTTAGTTGAGCTCTTCTGTTCTTCACATACTTGATTTATCTCTTCTGCATATGTTTTCGTAGGAACCAATATTACAAGATGACGATAAATCTATGTTATCGTCGATGACCGATAATGACCAAACGTCAGTTCGTACTTCTGATACACATTATATGAATATGCCAGATCTTATTCAACAGACAACCAAAATAGACAGTCTACAGCGTGATAATAATGAAACTATTCAAAGTATTTATCAGAATATAAATGAAGACGAATTATTAAATAATAAAAAACAATTACAAAATTCATCTTTGAAAAAGCAACAAATAGTTGACTTCAGTTTATCAGTAGAAAAATCAAAACTTCGGCCCTTAGATAAGACATCAGTAAATATTATATCTTTGAAAGAAAAGGGTACGAATAATAGTGAGAGTAACAAAGATGAATATAAAAAATTATCAGTCAAAGACATGGTAAAGCTGTTTGACAAAAGTTAAAAACGTATCAGATAGACAAAGCATTCTGTGATAGTATTCCAACAACGAAATTACGGTGATTTTTTTTTGTTATCTATTTTTTCATCTTTTATATTTGTTTTCTGGTAGAACCATGATATTTTTTAATAAAATACCTGTGCAATAACAAATTTTCTAAATAAACATGACTATAACAGCCTACATGGTATTGAGTAAAAGTAAATATAATGAATGTAGTTTCAATCGGAACTAAAATTGAGAAACTTACCTCTAAAAACTGGAGCACGCTAAAATCAAATCTGATGTTGTCTGACGGAATATTCGATATGTAAAAGGAGGAAAACAGCGCAGAAGAAAACCCTGACAAAATGTATGATTTCTAGATATATATAACGGATGCTTCAGAATAAATAAGTATCACAAAGAAACGTTTTTCAGATTACAAGTTAGAAATGTCAAGATGCTTTTAAATCAAAGTGAGCGTTCGAGGATCCGGGCCCATGGCTCTTGAAGATCTGGTTTTCTGGAAAACCAGTTTTTCAGAAACTAAAAAATAATCAAAACCTTTTCTTAATGAGGTCTGATTGTGACCTGCAAATTTCTGATTAAAATAAAACGTCTCCAAGCTCTACACAACCGTTCTTTGCAAAGTTAGAGAATTTACAACAAAAGCCCTAAATTAATTTGTTATTTCTGTATCTTTGAGCTGACAATGAATATTTGGGGTTTTCTTGTAAATTCTGTAATTTTGCAAAGACAGGTCGTGTAGAGCTGGGAGACATCTTATTTTTAATCAGAAATTTGCAGGTCACAATCAGGCCTCATTAAGAAAAGGTTTTGGTTATTTTTTAGAGTTTCTGACAAACTGGTTTTTCAGAAAAACGGGTCTTCAAGAATCATGGGCCCAAGTAGCAAAAGTAAGTACCTAAGCAAGTACCTAAGTACTCAATCTCCAGTACATTCACTAAAGTACTTCTTTCAGTACACATAGAGAGAAACATGTCGCATTATACAAGCATAGTTCAGCTATTCGATAGTCATTTTCAATTCAGGTAGATACATAATAGTTTATCTTTGAACAAAAAAACAGTCAAAACAAAAAACAAATTTTATAACTAACATGAGAGTTTTCTGAACTTTTAAACCGGTCTAACACATTAACGCGGACAACTACCACAACATTGCATATCACCTTCACATTGTAACTCCTTCGTACATCGAGAGGAATGCATATGCCAATTTCATTTTGTCCTGGGCATGATCCAATTATTTGTTAAATTTTTTTTTGGACAGTAAACAGCATACGCATCTGTGGCGATATAACACATGAATAATGTCTAGGACAATCCTGCCGATTAATTCCACGACTATAAAAATAATTTCTGAATGGTTTGCATCATTTTTACAAGGACTTCTTTTACAAAAAATAAATTTAATTACAATCAAATCTAGTTTTATAACCATATTTACAATGCAATGTACATCGTTCAACTGATCTGTACGAACCAAACTGATATTCAATTATTGTGATTAAGAAAAATAAAAATGTTCGAAGTGTTATCCTTGTCCTTGTTAAAAATAATATCTGTTATTTCGTTGGAGGTTAACCTACACTTTTTCTAATATTTTATTCACTACGTTTGTACAACGATCGAATCTAGTTTTCTTGTGCCAAAAAACATGTTTTCTAGCGGACGATTCAAATGAAAAATCATTAGCGTGAAACATCTCATGTCAGATTTCTGTTGATATTGACTATGTATTGATCGAAGATAAATTTCTATTCGTCGAAAGTAAACAAAAAATACACACCGTATGACAATTTTAGACAAGAAAAATAAATAAATTGGTTCGAAACGAGTCGTAGCGTTAGGGTCATTTTTTATCCTGACATATTTTTCGGAAAAAACTATACAGCCGTGACCAGCGAAAAATTCTGAACAAAACTGGTTACTCAGATTTTCGAATTCTCCTAAAACTTTCGGCGAAATATATGTAATCGATCATGCTGATTACGAATATCACATGCATTTTTCTCGCGCTTCCTAAGCGCTTTCCTAATTCATGAAAGAATTCTTTTGTTTATCATAGATGAGTACCACTTCTGATCCAGATCAACCCCCTAAGGGTCTCATTTGTACTGAAATAAGATTTTCATAAAGTTCTTTGCTCTATAAAATTCAAGTGAAAATCAGTGTCAAGTTCAAGTGAAGTATCAGGAACGCTATTTTCTCTTTTTTATGAACTTCAAAGGTAAAAATGATGAAGAAACGTGTTCCAGAACGTGTAGAACAGACTCTAAATGAAAAAATGCGAAAAATGTGACGAATATTGGCTCATATTGACCCGATTTCACCAATAGGATATTATTGTGCACAAAATGAATATGATATTCGTAGTCTACGTGAAAAATTGAATCGAATGGCATATGTTCAAGGTTTTCCCTCAAAATCTGAAAGATGGGATCCCGCTAAGAAAATTCGTTGACAAAAAAAGTCACTATAAAACATTTTCACGATCAATTGGGACGGCTTCAAGATACTGCTTAAAGATAATAGTCCGCATAGTTTAGATCTTCATTTCCAGGTTTCTTCCTATTTTTCTATATTCTTTATTTTTAAAGGTTATTGTTGTTAGAAATATATTCACTATTTCAGTACTGTATGACCTGTCAAAAGTACACATATTATATATACAAAGGTGAGGTTCCCCTCTAGAAAATCGAAATAATTTTGATTAATACCGCTTTTTTTGCTACGAAAATGTTCCAAACTATATTTTGAGTAATTTTATTCATCAAGAGATCGTGAGAATGTTTTTTAATGACTTGATATTCCTTGTTTCTATATTTTATTTTTTTTCTCTCTTGACTGTCGAAGTATTTTGCACTTTTATCTATATATACTATCAGCATGTAAAATGAACTTCATGAACTTCATTTTCAACTCTCTTCGTACACTTAACATCATTTAGTTTTCGTAAAAATGGCAAATGTTTTTGTCCATAAGTCGAAATAAGAAAAATAAAAAATTTGCAAAAATAAATATAAAATTCAAGACAGCTAGTGTTACAATTACGATCATTCTATAGCATCTTGAGCTTGTGGCTCTGCCAATTGCTGAGGTAGTCCAACGTGTTGAATAGCAGCTGATGGACGAATCGAACCCAACATAAAAGGTAAATGTAATTCGTAGCGAGAATAAATTAACATCAGCATAATAAATATAACGAGGATGAGCACAATTATAATAGGCCACATATAAAACGGAACATGTAACATCGTTCCGGCAAAAAACTGTGATAAACTTTCCCCGATTATTCCCAACGGTGTGAAGAACAATTGGGCGAAAGTCACTGATAGAGCCTAAATCAACAATAGAGAAATAAAAGTAAGTACCTGTCTCTTTCAAAGAAAAATCTTTCGATGAGGTTCTATTGCCCGCATCTTATTTATGATAGCCGATTCTCATATTTCTTACCTGAAATGGAGTTACTTGTGAATGTGGCGTGGCACGCATCGCCTTGTGAAATTCTAAACATTCGTCTTTTGGTATAGATAATAATCCTCCAAATTTATATTTAATAATATCAAAAAGTCCCATCGAGTGCCCCTGACAATGTTTTGGCATTTTTTTCATTAGCACACCATCAACTTTTGCTTGGGCCTCCTACATAAATGAAAATAGTTTCACAACTATTGCTATTTTTAAGTTAAAGAGGGTGTCCTCTCCTTAAACATATCCTCAAACTTTGCCAGTTTGTAGAGAACACCTTCACTGGTATGCCTAAACAAAATCTATTCAAGTATTGACAGATATCAATTAATGGAGTTCAAATTCTAACTAAATAGAACTCGAGATCATTGACTATTCTGATTTATAGTCAATGATCTCGACTCGTTCTAGTTTGATTAAAAGGATGAAGATAAAAAAGTTATTTGATTGGTATGAGTTGATCACTAACTAATGGTAATTGATGTCAGTTGTTAACACTGTCTGTGTCTTAGGCGTGTGAAAAATGATGAGATTATCAACTTCTAAAGCTGCGAGTGATTCTTGATTTTAGCGTGGCTAGATAGGTCAAAATGCCTTTTACAATTCTATGGTAAACTACTGATCCCAATATTTTCTAAAACTTTCAGACGCTAGACATTTTTCTGAGGCATCCATGATTCTTTGCTGTTACGCCTTATAGTCTCAAAACAATGGTAGCATGTGTTCTAGATCACTCTGCCTTTTGTCACAATATTTACTTCAAATTTTTAAAAACCACGTTTTGTGATATGTAGTCACCATGCTGCGGTCAAGGAACAGGCATAGCTCTAGGAGTTGGCAACCTGATAACTGTTGGTCACTGATCAGACAGCCATCTGAAAATCGGGCGTTTGAAAGCGCCGATGTTTATCATCAGTTGTCCCGGTATAAAATTCTGAAAACCCCAACTCTCCATTTATTTTTGTGCAGACGTTAAGAGTGATTTTCGGTAAGAATCACCCAGTGATGAGAAGTTGATGATCTCAGAATCGATCCAGACTTCTAGGATATGTTAACTCAAAGACGTAGACATAGCTTTTCTGGAAAAGAAAGTTTCAAAACTTTTTGTTCGGTCTGGAGCAGGTTTTTATTGAAGTGATTTTCAAAAATCCGTCGAAAATGTTGCCGATTGACAAAGCCGATTAACGATTGCTTTCTTTGCCCATAAGGTTGTCGGGTCACATTCCTTAAACCGTGCAGGTCTCTAACCAGCAGTTTCGTAGAGCACGTAGGGCTGTTCATTTTGGTATAAAAACATCTTGAAAATGTGTTTGCTTTTGAGGAAATCCGAAAATACTGTCAAATCGGACTCTAAGCTGAAATTTCGACTTTTAGCAAAGATCTAGAAGAAAAGTCAAATAGCATTGTGTAGCCTAGTATTTCGGTCTCTGTCAACAACTTTTTGAGATCTCTTAAAAAATGAGAGAAATCACTGAAACAATATGTTGTAAAAATTCCAATTGATCTCGATTTTTCACTAGCAAACCAGCATTTCAAACAATAACCAGCAACATATTCGCGATCAGCGTCTTACATGTTCGCGAGCGCGTAAAAAACTGCGTCGAATGAAGTATATCTTGAGTTTTTTCGCTTCAGAAATTGTGTCTTTGGCCCCCCTCATTTTTTTTCTCGAGGAACACAAAATTTTTCAAAAATGGGTTCTTATGAATGAAAAATAGTGTCTGACCACTCAAGATGCATAAGAAGACGAATTAAATGGTTCGATGTGTCTCAAAATCCATTTTTGAAAAAATGTTTGTTCCTCGTTCAGCGTAGAATTGTAAAAGGCATTTTGACCTATCTAGCCACGCTAAAATCAAGAATCACTCGCAGCTTTAGAAGTTGATAATCTCATCATTTTTCACACGCCTAAGACACAGACAGTGTTAACAACTGACATCAATTACCATTAGTTAGTGATCAACTCATACCAATCAAATAACTTTTTTATCTTCATCCTTTTAATCAAACTAGAACGAGTCGAGATCATTGACTATAAATCAGAATAGTCAATGATCTCGAGTTCTATTTAGTTAGAATTTGAACTCCATTAATTGATATCTGTCAATACTTGAATAGATTTTGTTTAGGCATACCAGTGAAGGTGTTCTCTACAAACTGGCAACGAGTTTAAGAAGAGGACGCATCTCCTCACGAGACCGATGGCCATATCTTGAAAATCGTTTTTGAAGGTGGAATTTGAAAAAGTCTTCGGAAAAACCAATCTAGTTTTCCGAACATAGTGGATGTTTTACATGGCTTTATAGCCCAAAATGTCCACTTTCAACTAGTAATGAAGGGAGATCTTGATTTTCAGTGATCCTGGACTTCCATGGAGTTTCCGTTCAGTGTTCGTATCGGATTTCCATGGCGCAACCCGATCGAAAAAATATTTTTGGTCAAACAACCTTCTAAGAGCAAGATTTACAAAAATTAGTTTTCGATGTTTCCATTCTTCGCTCAAAATACATCGAAATAACGTCAACATCTGCGGCATTTAGGCGATTCTATATTTAATCGATGGTAAATCTACCAGTCTACAAAATATTTTGCAAAACCTTGTAGTTATACCAGTGAGTTTCTTGTGCATATTTCAACCGAAAATCATTTTTTCAAATTTAGATTTGAGAAGTGATCATCTGTCTCTTAACTTGAAACGTATAATACATTTTTATCTTAGAATAGATAGAGCATCTTACCAGATATAAAGTGTACCAATTTTGTGCGACCGATATTACAAATGCTATGATAAAAAAACTTGTTAACCATCGACCTCGACGAACATGAGTGTGAATACTCAAAAAACTGATGGATAAGATTGCTAATAATAAGAAGACTCCCTAAAACCCAGTCAAAAATTTGAACATGAGTAATATCAAGTATCGCTCTGAAGACATACTTTCAGAGCAGAATTAACATCGAATGCTCTTAACCAGTTTGTCCATTTGCTTTCCTTTGCTTTATCTTCTTCAATTGCAATAAAAATTTTCTTTAAGATGTCTGTTACAACATGTGCATCATTTAATATTTTCGAATCATATGCAGACGACGATGAAAATCTTTTTAATCGTTCGAATTCACCTCTTGTTATCTCAGTCAGTAATCGATAACGAGCTGATTCATAAGACTGCAAGAACGAGAAAGAAACTTGAGTTGTTATCGGATCCTGTCGCTCAATTTCAATATTTCTGTGCCTACAGGAAACTTTCCGATAAAATCACCAATAAATTGTCTGTAAGCTGCTAATAATGTTCGGTATTCAGTTTTAAATGTTTGTGGACATTCTTGATCACCTTTCTAAAGAGAAAACAATAGGTTTTTTTTATTATCAATATCGCATTTGTATAATTTCAGAAACTCACTACGTGGATGTGCTTGTTGACTTTTTCAACTACTTTCTTTGATGCAAAATCTACAGCATCGCCAACTGATTCTTTCACTTGATCTTTCGCATCTTTGAATATATCATAAATATCATGCCATGCATACGCGTTCCCCACCAGTATCAAACAGAAGACAAAAGTAAGTGAATGACGTTTAAAAACTAGAAACATCTACGATAGACCAAAATAGTCAGAAACCTGAACATTGGGGACATAAAAGTTTAGTCACATCACTGTTGATGTTTCCCTGAAATAGGCCATTGAACGATGCAAAATCATAAATCGTCAGCATTAATGCACGTTTACTGACCATTACAGCCTCAAGCGTGTGTTGGAAACTGGACGAACTACAGAACACTAGAGTTACTAGAAATGTACATTGACAGTTGTACATCTGGAAGAACTACAAGGCTTTGTGTTTTGCTTTTTTCAAGATGTTGATCGTCGTTTTGAAAGTAACATTGTAATATTTTAATCATTGGACGAGAAACTTCGGCGAATCAAAAATTGGAAGTGTTCCTTATTAGAACAAATTTCGAAACCAATAAGATGGCGAGCAAAAAGGTAACAAGAGAAAACTTAAAGCGTATAAAGAACAAACCATAGAAAGTCATCGTCGAAATCAACGTAATAATTGTATGGATTTTGCAGCATTCTGTGTACTAATCATTAAGCATTACATGAGTCAACATAAATGCCTGATAATTTTTCTACAGATAATCACGACTATAAACACGTGTCAAGCTGAAAGTACATTGACAGTCACGATTGTCAGTAGAAAAATGATCGGGCACCCATCTTGATCACATACATGAGCGCTCCTTTTTTAATTCCCGTTGGTCATATTTCTTTATTTCTGTATCTTTTATCGAATAAGGAAAAGGAACATCACTGTTTGAGTTTTTGTAAAGAGATACTGGCATGACTCATTATATGTTTAATCACGAAAGGAGTGTGATATAAGAATCGAGTTTGAGTCTTTCAATGGCTTGATTTTTCTACTCTTTGATCGGTTTTGTTACAGATATAAACAAAACGCTTTATCGTTGTCATGATACCGCAGACAATTCAATCTGTACTCGATGCAGACCGTCAACAGCCGCAGGTTGAAGGAACCACATTCTGGTTTAGATGGTTCGTACGATTAGTGGCAGTTATAACTGGCATAGGTAATTTCTCTCATAAATCAGTGATATGTAAATTGTAGCATCGATGGAATTATGATATTGTTAGAGCAGTTGAAAAAGAGAAGTCAGTTTAATCTATCATTTATTTTCAGTTAGATTTTGTTGTTATTGTTTTAATTTTTATATATGATTGTTTGATAATGTAGTTTAGATATGTTTTAGTGGCGATGATTTGTGGAGTTATTGGAGCACTGAGTATATATCCCAGTTGCATTGCCAGTGGTATTATTTTGATGTGAGTTTTGCTTTTTATTTCATTGCTTCGAAACTATTTCTCATTATCTATAAATAAAATTTTTTATATTTTAGTGCTCTTGGTTTTGCCATGATCATGTTTGAAGTTCCAATATGTTGTCAGTTTGTTGAATTTACTCGACCAGTCGCAAACTTTTCGGAGAAGCGTCCTCCATGGCAAAAAGCTTTACTGTACACAATGTTAGAGAAAATTAAAAACCAGTTTAATTTTCAATTTTAACGTATTGTAAGTTTTTATTTAGACCGCCGTTCATACCATTGATACTTTGCCACTCGATTTCTATAGTCTTTGGTTTTATCTGTTTAATTGTTAACGGTGCCGTACAGTTCATGTTAGCAGTTGGAAAAAAGTAAGCTGTATAAAACTGGATTAAAAGTATGTGAAAATTCATTGAATGTTTGTTTAGAGCGACACGTGAAGAAATGTTGGCGAGAGCTAGCGCAAACCGAGGTCAACCTCTGACAGATGATCCTTCTGTGGTTCCACCGATGAATGATAAACCATTCAGCTATTCGGTATTTAATGAATTGATGCCGCCAAAGAAATAGATCCAGATGTGTAGAGTAACCATCAGTTAAGTTTTAGAATGGCTCATTTTTTTGTTCTTGCCGTACGAATACATGGCTGTCAATTGGGTGAACACTATAGGCACTATATACAATTGACGACTAAGTATTCGTACAGGAAGGAGGACAAAATGGATAAGTCTCTGACAGCTATTATCTCTTATTTATCTTCTTCGCTTCAAAAGGATGTTATTTGTTTTAATTTGTTTTATTTATTTTTTTAATTGTTTTTGATCTTGTTTTTACCATCGAAATGCTAAGAATCATAAGTTTTTAATAATTACTCTATATTTATTTTGTTTAGCCTATCAGATTCATTCCATGAAATCTATCATCAGTCACTATATCGATTTGTGTCGTGTACGGGCGTGATTTATTTTCTATGTAAATAATTTCCAATCTAACTCAGACTGGAATCTTTTAAAACACTTTTTTGTCCATCGATGTCCTCGCTTTTTATATCTAACTTTATTTTGCTGTACATGACAAATGTCTAATTTTTGTTTGATGTTATCATTTGTTGTTTTATAGTAGTGATCTCTGTCTCTCTTCATCATCGAACAAATAGGAATATTCATAAAAGCACTTTTAGTAACAAAATTTGAAATGAGATTTTTGGTATAAATGTTAATAATAAAAATAATTATGAATGTTGGACAAATATGATGATTTTGTACATAAGGCGTACACAATTTTTTTTATAGAATGAAAGAAATTGCACTTTAAAAATTAATCAAAACCAAATTATATATAAAAGTAAAAAAAACAACACCAGAATGCAATCACCAGTAATCACAGTTAAAGTGAAACTAAAAACTTTGAACACGAGATAATCTTCGAATTTGTTCATATGTTAGCCAGAATGTTAAAGACCACGGTGCCTAAAGAAACAACAGGAAATTATCAGCTATAAATAGCAATTTATGTCTTGACTGACCATTCTAACCCATATTGGAACAAAACCTTTATAAAGTGCTGCGAAGCCTTCATTCTGAACTGTTTTTGATAGACAATCAAACGATGATTTGTACAATAAACCTCTAAAATGTTGAATGATTTAAAATCTTTAGAACACTGAAGTGTAATAATAAAATATTTACCTTCCATTCTCATCAATCGACTGATTCATAATTCTTGTTTTTATAACGTCAGCAGGTGTACTCAATAATGCTGCAGAAAGACCAGCGCATATACTTAAAATAAAATAAATTATTCTTTTTCTTCTTTTGTCTCATACTGAAACTATATACCTGCTAAGTGTATGTATGAACGGACCATCTTTTAAATTCGTGCGTTTGAGTATTTGATGTTTTGTTGTGTCATACGTTGTCAAATCTGTCAAAAGAATGAAATATTTTTGACATTAG
This sequence comes from Didymodactylos carnosus, assembly GCA_905250885.1. Classification (NCBI taxonomy): domain Eukaryota; kingdom Metazoa; phylum Rotifera; class Eurotatoria; order Philodinida; family Philodinidae; genus Didymodactylos; species Didymodactylos carnosus. The sequence continues at coordinate 36,986 of CAJNOQ010000269.1, read as the reverse complement.
ATAAAGATTCAGTAAAATATTCTACAACTAACCACCAAGATTCACCAGCATTGCTCGCTGAACGTTTGGCACCCATCCTTTCCATAGTGCACGAATACCATTCGATTTAAGCGTCTTTTTGAATGCATCAGCCACATTCTTTACTCTATAAAGGGTATATAATATTGATCCCTTCAAAACGTAAATGGTATTGTAAAATGAAAACACACATAGATCAGTTAAACTGATTAACTTACTGTATCGGTTCGCCCTTTAAACGTCGCAAACCTTGCATTTGCATGATAACTTTAACACGATCCATAGGACTCGCTAAAAATTGAGACATGCCACCAGCCGACATTCCGGCTATAATTGATTTCCTAATAAAAAAAAACAACAATAATTTCTTCAATTTGAAAGAAAACAACATTTGTTCATACCACAAAGGAAACGTATTATCTTCATTTTTCCCCAGCACATCTCTTATTCGTTCGTATGATGTAATTCGACAACCAGTATAAACTCAAAAATATGAAAAAAAAATGTATTCTAAGAATTGTGATCACCCAAACCAGTATACTACAGAAAGAATAATTAGAAAAAAAATGATTTGTGATATTTTTCGTATGTGGAATACGTAACTGACATACTCGGTATTAACACCGTTTTTTCTTTGTGGAAATCGATAGTACTTTCTTACTTAGATGACGATAAAGCGCTGGAGAAACACCTTGCCATAAATACCAAACTCCTTCTTGTCGTGCTAAAAAGAGAAGAATTCGAACGACTTAAACTAAACGTATTGTATGCATTTACCAATGCCCAAAGCTGTCGCTGTCATCCCACGATATGTCGTTAAACCACGTTCGCCTTGTATTTGTAATCGAGTTTTAGTTAAATCAAGTGGGTATGTCACTAAACAAAGTTTTTTACTGTAAGTAAAATCGAGTGGCAAATCAAATGCAGCAGGAGAGCACAAATTTTATTAATTTCGCAAGATGTTTCACATTATCACCAATTTTAACGTTCATTTTTCCATTTTTGTAGCGTACTAGCGAAGATTATTTTTGATCAAGTTGTTTTCGTACACAATTTAGGAAAGTATAGCATTTATGAAAACGAATCATTCTAATTATGAAGCATTATCAATGATTTTGTATTTATTTTGAAACGAAGCTGAATATTGATACCTGTTTCTGCAACACATGCTGCTATGCATGATAAAGCGTATTTCACAAAGAATGGATGTATTAACGTTGAGTTTTTCGTGTCAGACATTGTACATTGCTTTACGTCAGAAATCTATAAAATGTTGAGCAAGATAATGAAAAATGTAACAATGCAAACTCGTTTAGTTAGTTCGCATATTCAGAATGATCAGATGCTAAAAATTGAATTGTAACAGTAAATCGTATGTTAATATTTATTTATTTTTCTCCATTAAACGCAAATAAACAACACATATAACTAACATTGATTTTGATGTTAACTTAGTTATATTAAGAAAATGAATACAAAACGAAACTATAATTTTATCATTTTGGTGTGGGTTTTGCTGGTTGTTTGTCATCGGTACTTTTCTTTGATTTCATAACCATTGCAACAATTCGTTGTTCTTCAATTAAAAATGCACGAACAATACTGAAAGATTGAAAAAATACACATTTAGATGTCTCAAATCACTCCTATAGTACCAACTTGGGTAATTTTGAAAGAGGAGAAAATTCAATCGACAGAAAGAAGTCAATAACTTTAGAAATAAAAAACACACGCATCTTCTCCTGTTTTTTGACAGATAAACTCATTATGATTTATCTAAATTAATTGACTCTTACCGTAGACGAACGCATTTTGGACAACGAGAACCACCGTATGTACGAGACACTGTTTTCAATCGTTTTGACATTGACATACGTTGTTTAGGTCTTGATGCTTTAATCTGGAAAGCAGAAATCCCACCATCGTATTACATAAATCATTAAAAGCGGAAACATCACTTACTCCATGTAATGGAACTTTACAATCTCCACATTTTGGTAATGTACCACGTTTTTTGATATACTGATAAATTAATTTACCACCTTAAAATATAAGTAACAAAAAAACAGACAGTAGTTTAATGTTAAGCATTGTTATACACAATCACCAAGAATTACCCGGAGTTTTGACGCTAAAGAAAACGAATAATCTTTCAAAAAATCGTTAAATTATATCAGAAAGTTCAAAAGCTTACACTTTGACACGATTTGATTTCGTGTTGTACGATAAACGACGACGATAAGTTAAACGTTGAACCATTATCGATTTTTAAAACAAACAACTAATCTATAAGAGTAGATTACAATAGTCTGACTAGCTTAAGTCTCTTTAAATCCATTGTTACAAACAAAGTTTAGACGAAGGTCGATAAAAAGAGAACCATGTGAATTGCGGAAAATCGATTATGGAGATCAAGCAATCTCCCGTCAATTTTCCAGTTTGAAAACTAAACAGACTTGTCAGAGACACTACTTGAAAACCATTTTACTTATAAATTTCAAGAGTGTTGAAAGAGGAATTACTTATAGATCACTGAAGGTAATCAAAATATGGCAGAGCAGAAAATCTAACATCTGATCGATCCGCACAAACAGTGGAAGAAATAAATAAATACAAAAAGCAACCAGAGTCTTTAGACTCAAAACTATGATTGGATAAAAAACTTCACCATAAGTGAAACAGTTGAGTTTTAACGACAAGATCTGATCGGTTGAGATATGGCAAGAGCAAAAGTGAAGAGAAAGGCTCCACAACCAACGCAATTTTTTTAACTTGGTTTATAACGATTTAAACGGAGCGTTTATTTTTTATGTATCTTGAACAGAGTTGAAATAATTACCACCATTTTCTCCAACTGACTATTTTGCACATTATTTTCAGAAAGGGTCAAACGTACAGTTGGATTAAAAAAGAATAAACCTTTATTGTGATATGTTTTCATACATTTAATCTTTTCTTAAAAGAAGAAGCTAGAAAAATAAGGAAATAGAGGTCGCACTCAGTTAGTATCACGGCGGCTTTATCTGAGACGATAGAGGTCTTTGTCTGTAAGATGTGAACCACTCAGTCACAAAAAAAACTAGTGACTTAAGGTTTGTTGTTATTTGTTTATCATGATTGTTGAACTACTTGTAGTTTTCCTAAGTTTTCCGGCATTATCTATGTCTGTTCAACTGTCATGAATAAATCAGCCCTTACCTAGAAAACATGCGTTTACTTAGTCGAAGCACAACAGGATTAGCTGAAACCCTTCGAATTTGAATCGAAATTTGGTTTAATGTACTAAGGTTCCGGAAATGCAAACCTTACTTACCAATTTATTTTTCATTTATTTATACATCATTGCATAGGGCTAGTCGAACTGATTTAGAATATGTGGTTTAGCCTTTGAAAGTGACTCCAGACAGCAAAAATTTTATTTAAGAAAAGTGAAGATTTCAAAATTTAGTAAAAAAACGCTAAATTTTTGAAAAAATCGATTTTTTGAATCGCGGTTGTGTGTTAAAGCTTCGAAACCAAGTTTTTCTTATTCAGCAAGAAAAACTGAATAAGAAAGTCTGGTTTCGGCGCAGTTCACATAGAACATAGTAAAAAACATTTCAATACAGATTAACGTCGAAAGTGTAACGGATCCAGCGCCCAGTATATCTAGTTCTTTTAGTTAAGAGATATAGCCTTTATCTATAGTCCATTCCAACCGTGCGGTTGTCAGGAATAAAGTGAGGTATGGGTGTTCCTTTATTTTGTTTCTTTTCTGAGAAATTCAACTTTTTCGAAATCAGTAAGAAAACAATGAAATTGAGCTCGTATTTTGTTGTTTCCTCTATCAAAATTCAACTTTTCGACGAAAATAATATTATTTTTGGAATCAGTGCTAAAAACTAAGTCGTTTTTATTGTTTCGTAATTAATCGTTCTTATTGTTGTTTTGAAAGCGTTCGCTACCAAATTGTAGAACATTTGAGAATAAATAAAGAAATAATGTCACATGCAATTTTAACGTGATAGAATTCAAACCAGAGACCATCGCAGGACAGGGCAACAAAAATTCCTTGATTTGCCCTGCGAGAGATTGATTTTTGAGATTTTCAAGCTTCTTTTTAAGTAAAATTTTGATCGCTCGTATATGTGAAAATAAAAATGACAGCGAACTTTTCTGAAATTGATAATTAATAAAAAAAAAGATTCTGCTACGCACGAGAAACACATCCAGTATTTGTGATGAGTTTCTTGAAGATGAAGTCTTTTAAATTAAGGAGAAAAACTTTCTTTTGTACTGCGGGGTGTCCTGCCCTAGAGCAGAGCAGGACAGGGCAAAAAAATTTTTATGAGTAATTTTCTAACAGGGCAGGGCAAAAAAAAGTGCCCTGCGATGGTCTCTGATTCAAACCAAATGATGTAATTGATTTGTTTTATGCAGTTAGTAAGCCATTTATATTGTTCTTACTAGGCATACTCATATAACTTTAAGATAATTATATAACGATGGCCTTTTTATTTATTAATTTCTCGCTCTGATGACGCTCTATGTGTAGAGCGAAATATTAACATAAAAGTTATGTCTGTCTTTTGAAAACTTGTTTGGTTTATTATGTAAGCTTTACGTTTATATTTAAATAGACCGAATAAGCAAATAAAGAAATTAATAAATAAAAAGGCCGTCGTTATATAATTATGTTAAAGTTGTAGTAAACCATTAACTCCTCAATTCGATATTATGAAGCATAAAGAGCAGTGGCAGATCCCGAATCATCCTTAGATACGTGCGATATGTAAAAAAAATAGATGTACGTGCAGTCGTCATAGAAACAAATTCTCGAAGCAATGTTGCTTGGAAAAATGATATTTGATTATCACGTAAAAAGCGACCGCTCATACCGCTCGCTGACCGGATCCGTCACTGAGAAAGAGAAAAATTTAGGTTTTAAATTTATTTTTCGTTGCATTATTATTAGCAGCACTCACTTTGTCAAAAACTTAGAAATGATAAAATTTCTCATTAGACTAATAATTACTATTTAAGTACTGTTAATATGCTACTGTTTATTTTCTCATTTTTTTCTGTCATATAAGTGAGACAGATGTTGCTTACAACAAGGCTTTGTGTAATAAATTAATCAGAAATTCACTCGAATACATATATCACTGTTATCGTCTTTCGTAATTATCTGAATTGTACTTCTGCATTTTAACATCATAACAATCAACGAACACCATTTATTATTAATAGCCAATACTCATTGAAGACTAAATGATTCAATTAGTTTACATCTGAAATGCATGATCTGTTTCTTTATAGAGGTTAATGATATAATAATAGTTAGCTGATATTGTTCTACATGATGTTTCAGAAACTGTCATTGTTCTAATCTCTCAGTTCTACTTCGTTCCTACTTCTTAAAATTGTGGTAATAGATTTTATTTAAAGCCTTAAAAAGCAGCGCATTACCACTAATAGAAAAAAAGCCTATATTGAGCATCACAGTAAATCTATGAATAAAAGAGTAGGTGGGCGAAAAAATTTAATGTATGTAGCAAATTTGTTCTGTGACTAGATATAAATGATTCACAATAATGATGATATTATGAAGGATTTGTATGTTTAGCGGTGTCGACTTGGTGCTGATCGTGCACCTTGATGGGATCGATGTGGTATATCAGCCAACGCCGATTTATTCGTTATTGATGTCCGTTTTTTGGTTGTTGTTGGTATTACCATTGTACCATCATGAGCAATTTCTTCTTCTAGTAACTCTAATTGTTTGGCACTTTTCAAACTTTTATATAATTTCCAATCATCTGGTTCGTCATTTCCAATTATATCCAGATCAAAATCGGCATCTGTTCGTCTTGTACTCTTATGCATTAAATATTGTCTTGCATGTTCGCTTAATTTTGGTTTCAGTGCTACCATTAGATAATCTAAAATGTCTCTTCCCCCAGCCGATGATAATTCTTTTGCCAAATCAACAGCCGTCATACCTTCCCAATTGTTTAGTAAGGCATCTGAGCCGTATTCAATTAATATTTTAACAATGTCTAAATGACTAAACATAGTTGCAGCATGTAAACACTAAAACAAAGATGCTGATAGAATTAGTTAATAATAGAAGTAGGCAAACGTCACTTACAGATTCTCCATTTTTTAATAGATTTATGTTTGGTTTATATCTCAATAATTTTTTAACAATGGAACCATAACCTTTTTGACACGCTTTAAATAATGGCGTTGCTCCATCTTCACGTTGTTGATCGATTGTTGTTAAAAAATTGTCATCATTGCCTTTTTTCTCTAACAAATAATCGATTATATCTTCGTGACCATGTTGAACAGCACCAAAAAAAGCGGTTATACCATCTAATCGTTGGGCAATGAGATCAACTTTTTGATTTGATTCAATTAAAATTTGTACAACTTTTAAATGTCCGTTTTGACATGCTAACATTAGAGCTGTTGTTTGATCATTCATTTTTGCATTAACATTTGAATTATAATCTACAAGTAATTTGACAACATCATCGTAGCCTTTTTCACTTGCAACGTGTAATGAAGTGGCACCATCAAATGTTGATATATCTACGATACTCTTATTTTTTAATAATAATTCAACAATACGTGTGTGTCTCTGAGATGAAGCGAAATAGAGAGCTGTTGATCCCGTTAAGCGACGAGCATTTACATCACTACCATTTTCAATTAAAAATTCGCTACAATCATAATGTCCTCGAGCACAAGTTAATAATAGAGCGGTTGAATTTTCTTTATCACGACAGTCGATTGGTAAACGAGCTTTTGTTAAAAGTTCTTTTAATACACTCAAATTACCGCTAAATGCGGCTACATGAAATTTTTGATTTAATGCACGATCTGGTGTCGTTGTAGACGTCGAATAACGGGAAGGTGATTTTGAACGAGATATTGACTGATTATTATTGGTTAGCGATGATAATTTATTTGGAAATAATGAATTTGTTGTTGTTGTTGTCGAGATAGGAGCTGTGTGGTTTGATAATTTTGAGTTCGTATCCTCATCATTTTCATCACTGTCATTGTCACCATTTTTCTCTTCAATTAGAGGATTAGAATCATCCAATTGATTAGCCATTATTTACGTTAATTCATGTAGCCTATACGTAAAAAAGAGTAATAAAATTGTTAGAACTTATTGTTATTGATTGTTAAGGAGACTCACCAAGCAATTCTCTGCCTTTTCCATGGAATATACTTTATAATAGATAGTTTTTGGTGTTGCTCACGGATGTGATATTCATTTTTTCCCATAAGCCCTTCATAAATGAGCCTACAGAAACCATCATTCTGATAGCAGAATGTGTTCAATTGAAGGTTCATCATAATTCTCTAGGAATCCAGTTTCTGTAGGCTCATTTATGAGGGACCTATGGGAATAAACGAATATCACATTTGTGATCAACATAAAAAACTATCTATTATAAAGTATCTTCCATGAATAAGTCGAAGAGTCGCTTGATGTGGTTCCTCTCGTTGGTTAGATTAACATGAATATTTGGTATGGAAACGTTATATGCTTGAGTACTTTATCGAGATTTTTTAGAATATTTTCGTGAGATCTTTTTTTTCTTTGCTTTTTTTTATTCAGATTAAAGTGTTTCGAATTAATTAACACTTATTTACAGACTATGTTTGCCTTATTATGTTATTAATGTACATTACCAGATTATTTTTCATCGATCAACAGTTGTTGATAAATTTATACTGTGCAGTAAATTAAAAACAGAGCGTTTTTAATTGATGAAAGGTTCCTACAGGCCCCTGAGCTCTCTCTCTCGCACACACACACACACACACACACACACACGCATACGCACACAGATACAGCTTTTTTTGTTAGTGGTAATAGAAAATAATGCCAATGTACGAAAAAAAAATAAAGGAAAAACAATAAAAAAATAACAGTCCTATGTATGTGTATGGCAGAACAAAAATAATCTTCGTACAATATAGACAGTAGAATATATAGAATCTGTAATACAAACTTAATAGGACCGTACTAACTTTATATATCGGGAAAATTCTTTTCTCCGATTAACAATATTGATGCGCGTATGCTTTCTGTTCTTCATCTTCTATTTCGGAAAAAGAGAGAAAAAAAATGGTACAAGTTAGATTTTGGTTATTTTTTTCCATAATATATATTTATGTTCTCAAACACGACGTAATTGAGACGACTTTTTTTGTAGTTCATTTTGAGAAAGATAAATAAAGAAAGGCTCTATATTCTGTATATATTTTGTATGATTTTCTATTTGCATTTTGTATGTTTACATAATATTATAGCCATTTTCAACGTGTCATAGGTATTAATTGATGAAGATACAATCTGATTTCAACGATACACTAATAGTAATTAAAAACAAATAAAATTTCTCATAGTGTAAGGTCAAATGTCACCAGGAAAAGTGTGAGATTATTAAGAAAAAAGAAAACAATTGAGCACTTTATCGTTTAAAATTTTATGATGTACTGTAAATCAATAAAAATAGAATTTTTGATGTTATATTATGAACGTTGAACATACGCTCTTTTTATCAGATAATTGTTTGTAAGGTGATATCAATGTCACTGAGATGTGAATTGTTGTTATAATGCTCAGACAATTATCAGATTATATGATGATTAGAACAAACGTTGTTTACTGGTATTCCGACTACAATTTCCGACTACAATTCCTAGAATCGAATCCGACTACAATTTCGAATAAAAATTATAAAAAACATTTATTTAATTAAAAGAATGTTCAAATATTTTTACAATCAAATTAACTTTCGTCTATTTCAATAACGTTGATCGTCCACTACGTGAATTATTGCTTTAAAGATTGACTGAATAAATTAAAACAAATAATGATACATGCATATAATAGATTCCGATTATTTTTGGTATTAAGCATTATATAGTATTTAAATTGTAGGAGTTAGTATTAAAATTGAGCTCATTTATTTTAAATTACTTATTAAAAGAATTTAATTCTTGATTTTAAAAGAATGATGCTAAAAAAATTTCTATGATAAACTTCTTCAATTGACATTTTCATTTTCTTTCTTTATAATATTTATCTTGATAAATTGCCTTAATGTTCAAACATGAAACGACCATGTAGATAAAACTATCACTTGATCAAACAAGATTAATATTCTCCTTGATCTGTTGTTTCTCTCGTTATGTCAGATAATTGTCTTTGTCACCTTTTGAATATCAATCGGCAGAGAGTTGATGCTGAATTCTTGGAATAAGAAATTATGTAGGTTTTTTATCAGTCGACTGATAAACAATTTGTGATTCACAAGAGAAAAGAGAGATAACAGAAGTTACTGTCCATTTCAAAAATGAATGTGTGTGATTGTGAGTTGAATAACTCGAGAAGGCAAAGAACTATCGAGATCAGATTTTTACCGTCGTGTAATCAAGCCTATGGGATGTAACTGTATACAGGAACCAAAGTTTTCAGGTGGTTTTTCAGAAAAGTTTTTAGAAAACCACCTTACCAATCGGGGAAGTTTTAGTGGTTTTTCGATCAAAATGAGTTCATTAGATAGCCCGTAGTCTCCTCTGTACAGCTACGCAAGTCGTACATTTTCCGTCCTTTCATTCGGAATCTAGACCTCATATCCAAGGGCACACTTTTTGACCAGGTCAAGCTCCAATTCGCATGAAAACATGGGGCTTTGACCATGCTGAATCTTCCTGAAAAACCACCTAAGAACTTTGATTCCTATATGAGTGAGTTGCAATCTCGTTGTAGTTTCGAAAAAAAAATTTTTTTTGCGAATTAAAAGAATCTAAATCGTACATTTTATGGTACTAAGTGAGAAGTCTTTGGAGAAAAAAAATTCTCCATTACCACTTTTATACCGGCGGAGAAATTACGTTTTTTCGCAGAGCCCTAGAATTTCCGAGTCTATAGTCCAAAAACTCGCTATTATCGACCGAAACTGATAAGTGTCATATATTATTCGATAGATCTCAGTGAGACCAGTCTGATGGTACATATACGGGGATTTTTTTCTTTTTTAATATTTATTTTAATATTTTCACGAAATCGTTGTATACGAGTTGTCTTATGGTTAGAAATCAATTTATCTCTAAAGATCATGAATTCCTAAGTAACTCGATGCGGGCTATAAAATTAGCATAATATAATCTTGCCAGCTTGAAGTCCATGTAAATCCTGCGTGGAAATATCCGATTTTATTGTTATTCTACATTTTCAGAAAAAAAAATGTTACACTACGTAATTTCGATTTTTTTCCTTAACTATTTTCAAGCTGATTTTTTTTCCAATTTGTTTTTATCTACGAACGCTACTTGCAATAAAAATTTGGTTAAAAAATATTGAACCTGGACGAGGATGCGGCTGAAGCAGTTTTGAAAACGTTACACTACAAATTGTGAAAAAAAACGACTTTTTTCAAGGAAGTTTCTCTTAATTTCCTAAAACGACAGCGAGTGGAAGTCAAATTTTTTTACCAGTCCGTTTTCCTTCTAGTGCTCTCTCCTTTGGCTATATTTCTGTTTCTTCAACTCATCACCGACCTGAGAAAATCACTTTTAATGTTACACTACAAAAAAACGAAAAGTGTGAGTCATCAGAGTGTTGTATTGAGCCACAATAAGATAGGATATATATATATATCGGCGAGTCAATTACATATTCTACTAGCTATGGATGTGTACTATTCAAACAACAAAAACAAAATCGCCTCCACAATGTACATGCGTGTGGCAAAACTCACTTTTCTGACAGATAGAGCTAAACACATGATAACAGCACAAAATTGAGAGAATCATAATTCGGTGACTGTACGAAATAGAACCTCGATTTTTCACAGGGTAGTAGTCCTATATTACAGGAACATAATGAAAAAATAATAATTCAGATACATTCAGTAGATTTGATTATATAAGCAAAATACTGATAAAATATCAATGGTCCAATGAGATTGCAAAGCATTCATATATAGTTACATCCTATAGGATTGGCTACACGACGGTGAAAACCCGATCTCGATAGCTCTTTGTGTTCTTGAGTTATTCAACTCACAATCACACATTCTTCTTTGAAATGAACAGTAGCTTCTATCGAAATAATACTTATCAACCAAAGAGAGATCATCCATCATTTTGATGGACAAAACACGCGTCAAAATGATAAAAATGTGTGAGAAAGAGTCATAGACAGTAGATGATCTGTGATAAACAAAATTTTTTATTTACTATTTTGTTCCTAGGATAAGTTTTACGTGTGTATACACACATACAAACTTATTATTTGACTTTATTATTTTGTCATACCATTTGAACTTTGTTATAAAAAAAGCAAAGTGAAAAAAAGTATTTATTCTACTCTCACTGTTTTTTTCTTGCTTGTCAAAGCAAAATGAGAACAAAACTAAAAAACATAAAGCATGAATGAGGAATGCCCGTATTTGATTAATACATCAATATACATATACAAAAAAAAAGCGTACAAAATAAAAAATTCATTCTTGTTTGCGTTACAAAATTTATTAAAAACAGGTAATTAATTCACAACGAGTCTATGTCACGTTTCATCGTCATAATCACTGTGTTGTTCATTCATAGGCAATAGTTTATCTAATAAAAAAAGTAATTAAAGTAAGTAATTAATCGAGTATGTATCAGATATACTAGTTACATACTTTCCATTTGATCATTATTATCATATGATGGAACATCTCTATGTTGTACAACGGGTTTTACTCCATTTATTATATTCTTTTTCTTTGGTACCTGATGATCATCATGATTTTTTTCTAAATCACAAAAAGAATGAAATATTTTTAATTAATAGAACTACAATTTGTTTATACCTTCAAATGTAACGGATGATGAATTGGATGTTAATGATGCTCCTTTTTCTAAACGATCACAAAACATTTGTATACGTTTTTTTAATTTAGTAACATCGATATTTAATGTAGAATTATTAAATGTTGCTGATGATGCAGGAATCAAATCGCCTTTTGTTGATGAACGAGATAACATTGTACGTAGAGCAAATGTTAATGAAGCATCAACATATTCTTCCCAACCCTTTTTTAAAATATAAAAAATATTAATAATAGAAATTTATTTATTTATCATTTTTTTATTTACTTGTTCATTATCATCATTCACAATAGGTGTTAAAATAGAATTTAATAATCGTTCATCATCATTTGACATATTTACACTTATTTTTAATAGTAAATTAATTAATTTTGTTGCACACGATAATTGATGTGAACAATTATGTAATTCAAGATGAATTTGTTCATAATGGTCGGCTAATGCAACGATCTAAATAAAAATGAAATTTTTTTTTTCTAATATGATTATTATTCTATTCAATTGGCAAACTATTTTACTTGATGATGAGTATTTTCTAATAATACATCGAGATTGTCAAGTAATGTTGGTGTTTTATCTTTAAATTTATTTAATAAACGTTTTTGAATGGCACGAAATTGTTTTGAACAAACATCAATCATTTCATTTATTTTTTCACATTCAATACGTAACTAAAATTGAACTATGATATAGTAAAATAAGATTTTTGATTGTTAATTTTATAGATATACTTCATAATGTCTATCAATTATTTCAAAATAATCTGAATAAGGAAGTGGTTCACCATATTCAAATTCAATTGAACTATTAGTCGATGATAGACGTTCAATTAAAAATTGACTAAATAACCATATATTAGCTAATGAATCACTTTGAAAACGATATTTTTCTAAAACAAAATGAATTTTACTTATAAAATAATATATAGTTTTTGAAAAAAAAGAATACATACGAGAAGATTTTGATGCCATTACGGATACATTACCACCTGTACCAAAATATCGCCCAGAAATCAAATTATTTTGACCATTTTCCGACAATTCTACAATATTAACATCATTTAGCACATTATTATTTATTCTATTCTTTATATTAAATACCCGGAAATAATGTTAATAAGTCAACAACAGGTTTATTAGCGCCAATTGTTATTTTGCATTTTGTTTGCTGAGAAGGTGGACAAGGGCGTGTGATCAATTTGAATGGTAATTTATATTGTTTTTGAGTCGTATGACAAATATATGAAAAAAGAAGAAGAATGAAATAATTCTTTGTGTTATAATAATTAAAATTGACTTACTATCGGATGTATTGAATGTTACTGTTAATGTAACATCTAATGAGGTGGGTGTCAGATCATCTTTCATCCAAAATGTAACTTCGGTTTGAACGGGACTTATGCCTAAAGATTAAAAAAATAAAAAATGAATAGGTACCATCAACTCTTATCATTCCTACCCATTGATCCAAATCGTATTTCATTCGGTTTTGCACATATTGGTGTGTGACAATGAATATTTAATAAAACATTTTGAACTGCTTCGGAACTTCTCAGTTGTACCTTTATCAAAATAATTAACCACTTTATGTTATTGGTAGCGAAAAAATTGTCTAAACATACTTTTACGGTGAGTGATGGTACTGGATCAGAATCTTGAAATTGAATTTCATCTGCCATCTAAAATATTTAATGTAATTCTCCAAGGAAAGAAAGATACGACTTCTTACAGAAAAAGAATTTTTTTCACTTGGCATTTCAACGCTTATTGTCATTTTCGCATTAGATTTTCGTTTGACCACAAGTGCTAAAAAACAAAACAATAATTAATCACATATTTTCATTTCTTTTATACATACATACACGGATCATTCATTGCTAATTTGATTTCTTTTTGTAATTTCATTAATCCTTGTTCAGCGTCACTTACATCAATACGACTTGAAGATGTTAGTGGCATCGTGGTTGAAACAGGATCAGTACCCAAATAATAACATTGTACATCACCAAATTCACTCAACGAACAGATCATACCACGAATTCCTCTAAACAATGCTACTTATGTCACAGGTGGTCAAGATTAAATTGTCGATCTTTGCAAAAAGCTGTTTTCTCTAGTTAAAATTGATCAGAAAATTCCGTTTGGATCCTAAAAGATAGAGAATTTAGTCATATATTCCTTTTGAAATAAGGATTTGCCGTTTCTCTACAACATTAAAAGTACTGGAAGTTGTAAAAAACTGAGTTTCTCAACGCTTTGTGTAGAATCAAGTACAACTTTTAGTAGTCAAAATAGTTTTGTTGGGCGATTCAAACAAGACATTAAAAACCAGAATCAAATCTTAAGATTTTAGATACAAGACCAAATTTTGAGACGATGTTTAACGGATGTAGAAATCGGCTACAAATTAGACCTCTTTATTAGCCTTTTGACGCCTTTCATTCTATAATTATTATCAAAGACACAGATACACAGAAACATTCTCTATCATTTATTGTTAAAACCAAATGTTTACCTTTATCTAACTGAAACTTTCTAATTCTTTAGTTGAGCAACTCAGCTTTTTATGACTTCCAGTACTTCTAGTTTTGCCTAGAAACGACAAATACTTATTTCAAAATGAATACATGACTAAATTCTCTATCTTTTAGCATCGAAACGAAATTTTCTGATCAATTTTAACCAGAGAAAACAACTTTACAAAGACCGGCAATGTAATGTGGACCACTCGTAATAGTATATATTTTATCTTTTTTAATTAAATGTGAATGCGAAAAAAAACTTTCATATAAACCGACAATTCTTTTTAAACATGCTGCTATGCGATCGTTAAATCGACATTGTTTCTATGATATAATCATAATGTTAGTTAGGAATAATATAATACTTACTGAATAGTACAAATTTCTAATTGAACAGGTACTTGTTCTACGTGTGCGGCCCATTTAATATTTGAGTCATGATTAATAAATAAAGTACGACTATGTGTACCAATTATATAGCGAATTCCATCATTATTTTGATCTAAAAACATAAATTTAAACGCTTAAATTTTATTCTACACTTTGATAATGACAATTTTAGAAATATAATAATTTTTTCTGAATGGACACATGGTGATCATATACAAGACAAATGTAAACATCTACACAATGAATAATCAATTTTAATTATACCTGTCTCGTATGTGATAAATGTACTTGGATTATATTCAAATTTCTTCATAAATAATAATTGACCATGATCATTTAGACAAAATAAATTTCTTTCACCCAAACACAATATGGAATAAGCATTTTTTGTTTTACTTATTTTTATAGATAAGGCGGATTCACCAATATTAAATGACCATTCGGGCTGACAGAAATAGACAGAAAAAGATTTGTGTTTATCATTATTAGTAAAATATTCATATCATTAAACATACAAGAACTCTTCTTGAACTTGTCGTACCAGATGCTTCGAGATCTCGTTTATCTCCTTGATCGCTCGATATTGCAAGTGTTTGATATCTAAAGGATAGTTGAGAAGAGATTAATCAATTTTCTATATCTAATTTGTACATACTTGTAACATTCGATATGCCAATTACTGGCTGCAGTAATGAAAGCATCTTGACTATGTAAGAAATAGACAGATTATAAATTATCTTGTTGATAGTCACACGGATAGAAGAGAACAAAAATTTTCTTGAATATTTACCGTGGCAAATAACAAATTGGTCCTGCTAGATAACATCCGGGTATCGATTTTACCATGGAATTTCGTTCAAATTCAAATACAAACAACACACCATCAACTGATTGAACACAAATATATTCGCGAGCATCATCACGCTCTAAAATAATTGAAATAGAATTTTTTATTTTTTTAATATAAATTGCTTCTCACGCACTTGATTTTCCTCCACCAAATTGTCCTTTACACATGTTAAATGCTGGTCGATTTAAATTATGCTCATAGTTAAGTTCCAATTCATATTGACGACCATGTTCCGTTACACCTGATTGCTCTAAATTGGAAAACAAACACTGAAGACATTTGTGTGTCTAGTCTAGGAATGTACATTTTCATCATAAAGAAAAGTTAGTCACGAGTTTTCATATCAGAGAAGTTAAACAGAAAAATCTATTTAAAGAAAATGTTACATTATCTACTCTACAGTTTGGTTGCTTAGTATTAGCTGATAAATAATCAGTCAACATGTTTACGAAAAATCTATAGAAAACTTTTTTTGAAAAAGTTTCCCATGGCAGTGAATAGTATCGTGACTATGTATATCTGTAGTTAAGTCGCTAGTTAGAATTACTCTTTACATACCAGTTAATTGAAATACCGACAGTTTTTGAGAAAACAATATTGCTATATGATCTAACGTTGATGTACTAAAAATTAGAAGATAATAATAATTTATAAAAATAAATGTGTTTCATTTTTTACAAACCTAACAAATTTTCCAATTTCAACTTGAATAATAGATGAATTTAATGATTTTTCTAACAATAAATCACTGGCATAATTTGTAATTGATTTATCTGATAATTCGTCACGATGTATAGGATTGTAGATTCGTAATACACCCGAATGACTACCAACAACTATCTTACCTAGATGACAACAAAAAAGAAAAGACAAAAAAAGTAATCCGTTTTAAACAAAATATTTTAATTTATAAAAACTTCACTTACTATTTGTATCTTCATTAAATATTCCAACTTTTATGCATCCATAATCATATGTTTCATCTGTGCCTGCTTTGCATGACCACCATTCTCTTGCTTTAAATAATGACATAATAAATCTGACTAAAAATAACACTCAAAATTATTCATACAACAGATAAAATTATAAAAATCTGTAATATTCTTATTTTATTTACCGTAGATACACAAATAAACTGGAATGTAATTAACTGAATAGGTAATAATTCATGTATTATACATAATTTATTTTTTTTCACATGAATTAATATCTACAAATCGCTTTCG
The DNA here is from genome assembly GCA_905250885.1 of Didymodactylos carnosus. Taxonomy (NCBI): domain Eukaryota; kingdom Metazoa; phylum Rotifera; class Eurotatoria; order Philodinida; family Philodinidae; genus Didymodactylos; species Didymodactylos carnosus. The sequence goes on along the minus strand of CAJNOQ010000269.1, from coordinate 20,092 downwards.
TTTTCAAAATCATGTCTAGTATTTTTGAAAAATACAATCTAAAAACAAAAAGAAAACATAAACAATTAACATCTTTTCACATTATTGAATTAAGATGATATGAAGATAAATCAATTGTTTTTTCGTTTCGTCTTTTGTTTTCGTTTTTCATTCTACTATCTAATATACTGCTGATTATTCCATTCTTATTTTTTTTCTTCAAAAAATAGAAGCCATACACAAGAGACAAAGAAAGAATACGAAATTTTTTTTTCTCTTTTTACATACTCTTTTTAATGAATATGTATAATAAGAAAGAAGACCTTCTATTCAAATTATTAAAATAATATCAACTGTAGAATCTTTTATACACAATTCAAAAACGTTTTGTATCAACCTTCATACATAGCTACTTGATGTAAAGATGCTTGTATATAAATCTTCCATGTCATTTTTTTTACAATAAATATAATCAACAAGAAATCAAATTGAAACACAACATACATAGAACATCATCTCATATTTGTTTTCAAGATGAAAAAGAAATATGACAGTAAGACTCAGGAATAAATGAAATAATCAATGATTTCGAATCTTAGAAACCAAAGAGATCATTGTTATATATTTTAGTTAAGAAGAAACGACAATTGAAACGTCTAGTAGTGTACCGTTATAAAAAAAAGAAAGAAATGAACAATGTTAGATTCGAAGAAATATTTTATTATCATCAACAAACAAAACATAACAAAAACAACTAAACAAGAAAAGGACATTTTCTATTCATCTGTCAAAAATCGTCGTTTTTTGGTCGTATTCATAAATGGACGATATTGCCATTCTGTATCAGCTGCATCTATTTGATCAAGTGTACCTAATTTAATTTGATATACTAGAACGAGAAAAGAAAAAGAAAACTTTTAATCAGCCTATAAAGAAAGTCTTTATTGTACATTTCATTTCAAAACGTGGTCCAATTTCCACCAACTCAATATCGCCTTCATTTTTCTTGTAAATATGATGACTAAATAAATTATAATGAATTATAAAGAGATAGCAAATGTTTGATAAAGAAAATCCTTACCGAAATGAAATATAATCATCCTCATTGACAAATGTAATTACACGATGACTATCTTCTTTTGGTACTGGAAATAAATATTTCAATATATTCATTGTCTAAACGAAAGTAAAAAATTTACAAATTGTGAAACAAAACAGCGACAAATTTAACTTACACGTTGTCCTAACTTTGATGTCATGTTATTAAATATCAAATGTGGATATTGCTCGGCCATAGGACCAACATCTGGAACATCATGTCGTGTAACAACATTATTCAATGAAAATGAGGCTGTTGGTCCATATGGAAAATGGCTGATTTGAATAACATCTATAGATAAAAATGATCTAATATTCAAAAATGATGCTCAAGATCTTCTTCTCGTATCTTGTATTATTGAGATAAAAAAACTTTGTTACACGTGTAATACTACTGCTTATGAATGTCACATTTACCTGGTATGCCTCTTGTTTCTTGTACGAGAATAAGATCGGTTACTTGATTTCCACGACAGGCTTCTATCAATTGTTTTGTATTATAATTTCCTCTGTTAATTCGTTGAGAATTTGGTATCAAGTGATTTATCTCCTAAAATAAAAAACATTTGAGTACTGTGCATGTTTTTTTTTGTTTGAAAAAATCAAACAGACCTTGGAAAATTGTTTTAATTTTGAACTTGGATCATGTGATGTTGTTATTATTACTTTTGGATCTTCTACACCGGCCCAACGATATTCATCGTCTTCCGCATTCAATACACCTAAAGAAAAACAGACATCGATGTGTCTTTAAACGAGCAAGTCAATATTCTAATTACCTTCGCCACCGTCTCCATCCCAGTCCAATGATTTCTGAATATCTAACGCATCTTTCCGTAAATCGTTTGGTATGGACATATTTTCTAAAATAGAAAGAAAAAAAAAATTATACTATGTCATATCATGTTTATCATTCAAACCTACCATCGAGTGCTCGTTTCAAACGTTGTTTTTTATCTTCAATAGTTTTTTGTCTTTGTTCAATTGTTTTTCTATAAACATACTCTCTACGAAGACGTACTTGACGACGCAACATTTTCTTCTAGAAAACAACGTGTGAACTTAATAAACTACAATCTGTCGATTGAACATCAAATGGATGAAACAATGTTTTTTTACTTTTAATTAAACATCAAAAAACTTGATCGATCCTATTTGGAAATTATTTTTATAATTAGAGTTACAACAAAAAAATTGTTATTGATCTTTTATTCGACTTCAACTTATTTGTTTCGTGCACGTTCTCTTATATCAAGCCCTAAATAGATTTTATCCAATATAGAAGCCGTAGAAAAAATTTTCGCAACACCATACACTTTCTTCAATCATGAATTACTGAAAGATAGCAAATATGAAAACTTATATAACAAGCGCTTATTTTTTACGTAATAAAAAAGCCCATTTAACTACAGTTCTCGACTACGTTTTTCTTCTCATCGGCTAACAATATGAAAACATTTTATAATATTCAAAATAAAAAATAAACAACGCCAAGAACAACTTTGATTAAGAATAACAACAATAAAAATGAAAGTAAAAACTGGATTGCAGTTGTTTATTGAGTAAAGAGCTTTTTCGTGATTGTTTGTGCTTCTTGCTTAAATGATGCTATTTTGTTAACAAATAGATTTTTTCCATTGTATTCTTCAATTAGAGAAGAGACATCTTACATACTCCTAGGAAAAAATTAAAATATAGTTTTTATCTGTGGCATTAATGGTTTCAACGTATCTAGAACAAGAATATCATCTTTAACTTAATAATTTCCTAGTATGATACAAATTGTTGCATTGAGAATATGAACGTATTCAGCCTAGAAAATAAACACAAGAATGTCACATACATAGATAGAGTCTTACAATTATATTCTACTTACAGATTCATTCAAGTTTTTAGTTTGTCCAAAAGGTATTTTCAATCGCTCTGATTAATCAACAAAACAATTTGAACAAGAAACAAGTTCGTAAAATTTTTCCGAATCGGAAAACCATGTTTCATAATTTCTTCAATATTAATTATTATAAGTCATTATTCTTCCGTGATATAATACATAATTGTTCGACTTAAACAACAATGTGTACAGTATCGTGACTAGTTCCATTGAAAAATCCGAAATTTAAATACACAAACTTTTTCAAATTTACAGGAACAGATTCATGTACAATCTTTCCAGCACATAATATCTGTCTCATTCAATCTTATGAATACAATTTGCTCTTATTTTCTCAATTTCATTATCAATCATAAAATCGATTAATCTTTTTCGAATTGTAGAATATTCAGTTGTGCTAATAATTAATCATTTAACGGTGATAAATTTAAATGAAAATTATTATCTAATTGGTCCATCAGATAATTGTAGTCAATCAGACAAAATTTATGTAGTCTTGTGACACTGACTAACAAATGATAAAAATTTACGAGAACTTGTTAAAATCATTCAAATTCAATTTTGAAAAAGAAAATTCTTTCTTTATTTCGTTAAAAACAAACATTTTTCTAAAATTATTGAGTACCGTCTTTCCTAGCGTTCATTTCTGTCTTCACATGATCTGAATTTATTAGATCGAGAACTAATAGCAGTTTATTGTGTTTATAGACGTTAGCCAGCAAAGATAAATGCCGTCAGACTTTAAGAATATGAAAAATAATCTTGATTAGTAATTCATGAAATAGATCAATAACCACAATATTTCGATGAACGAAAATTTTTCAGATGTCGCTGTCAAAATTTAGTTTAAAAGCTGACTTTAAGGAAACAACCATTAGTTTTTACCGAAAAAAATATTTCACATGCATGAAAAACGTAAAGACCAGCTCCACTTTTTCTTTTCTTCTCCGCCATTCTATACATTCTTATACTTGACAGCTGGCCTTTTTAAAATTTTCTGCGAGCTGATTGACAACTATCGGTGGGAACAGCATAACAAATATTTTATTATTATTATTTTTTTATTCCAGATTTTTACTGCTGACTATTGGTTGGAGAGCTGAACGAATAGTCTTTTGAGTTTCAACCACTTTACAATTATTATAACTTTTAATAATGCAGTTTTTGCTCAGGCGCAAACTTCATCTCTAAGGTGTATTTATATCAGAATGTCTCTATTACCGAAATTAGGTTACATGTTTTCGACACTATAGAGACTTTTCTATAGCTTTAAAGCATTGAGAAATTGGCATGGCGTACATAATATTTGACTAACTGGCACAGGGCTAGAGATCTTACTCTTTCGCACAGAGCTTTTTAGTTTAGAAAATGCCATTGTATGAAGTTTATTCACATCCTGAACGATGCCGGTACAAAGCGCGTATTTTCTCATCAAGTATATTGTTCCTGATCGTTGTTGCCGTTCTCACATTTCTAAGTCCAATTCTTGTGGCGTATTTTACTGGTGGATTTTGGTGGAAAGAACTTAACTATAGCGAACAACCACGAATAACATATACGAATAAATATATTTTAAGTATCCAGAATGCAATGGGAAATGGTGCTCGTAGCTTTTCATCATCATATATATCGCTTAATGCAGCATTTTCATCGATTTTATTGTACGCTAATCAAAAAAGTGTAGCAAACGATACTGACAGTGATGGCATTATCGATCAATATAAAATTGACTTCATTGTTCCTCTAGCTGGCGCGTATAAAATAGGAAATATAGATGCGTGGTTGTTTTTTGATTATGAATTACGTGGTCGACAATCCGTCGTAATGGAAACATTAGCGTTAATTAGCCTTGTTCCGCCGAAATCAGTGTATTCAAATAATGTGACTGTTTATGGGCAATTAGTTTTTGAACAACGAAAACCAATACAAAGTTCTGGTGTTGATTCATCATTGAATACATCAATTCTAACATACGATAACGGTGCGGTACCCGTTTTAAACACAATATTAGATAATTATTTTACTAGAAACTATTATACAACATTTCAACAGCAGTATGCAAGCTGGTCATGCAACATCAGCAACAGTTTTACCTTAAGTGTTGTGATCAACGTGAAACAACAATCAATTCGATTTATTCCCGGGTTTTGGCAAGAATTCAAATGGGGATGGATACAGTATCTCGCTGTTCTACTGCCCTTTATATTTCTGTTTAGTAGACTAACAGAATTTGTATTTAAGAATCAATTGGTAAAAACAATTATATACTCTACTCATCACAGACAGAGAGCTTGACTTCGACATGAGCGTATCATCTCAGTATGCCTCCTTGATGTTTGAGACTTGTTGTTATCTACTTGTCGTTTCCTTTGATGGAGAACTTTTATGTCAGATATGTCTTATTTGCGATATATTTTTGAGTCCTTTGTTGCATCAGCTGTTTTATACCTGTACATTTCTCAAAAATCGCTTTATCATCTGGTGAAGTTTTATTTCTATAAAAGAGTGAGCCGTTAAATTGAATAATTAACAAAAATGTGTTATATCCAATTTTTTTCAGAATGTCTATCCTTTATTTACTTTTTGATACTCAACATGCATTGTTTTATGTGTATGAAACTTCTATAAATGATATATCATAGTCTTGACTTTTCATACAAAGAAACAGAAAAGTAGCATTAATAAAATAGTATTTTAGTTATAAAATATAAGAAGCTAAACAAAATACTTCAATGATACCAAAACATTATCTCACTGTTTCTCGTACCAAGACAGTAGGAAGCAATACAAATGTACTAATTCTCATCCTTGTTGCTAAAAACAAATTTTATAGTTGAGAAGTGTATAATCGAACATTTTATAATGTGTTCTTTCAATATACTTTTTTAAATCTAGAAATTCATCCGTAAATTATAAACGACGATTGTTATCTTGTGCGATACATGAACATACTATAGTAATCATTATCTATATCTATATGGTGACTGCGTTTGAATCTATTTTCTACATTCACGTTTGTTCGTACTCTAGTGTCTCTCTGTATATGACCAATGGACAAGCTCAGACGTAAACCTCATACCAAGTTTTTTCTATTGAAGACACTTGGAGAGATTAGCTTTGTTCCATTTAACGATTAAGTAAGTTCAAAACGAAGATTTTTGAAGATTTCCAAAGTTCCAACTCATTTGAGTATATGCAAACAACAACATCAAGTCATTGGACGATCATCAACACTCATTTTGATAGAGCTTATTTTGATGAAGTACTCTCTTGTCGTGTACAGTGATTTCACGATCATGATTATGAGAGTCAAATGAGAAGATCGAAATCAGTTCTTGCTCTATTTACTCATTCAAGTCGTCTTCATTGAAAATTCTTTGGTTGCAGGACGATCAGAAATGATTATCCATAATGTGGAAAAAAGTACGCTGAACATTATTATCTGCGAAAATCCTAACCCATGTTTAAGATAACCGGGTGAGAAGTCTAATACTACAAGGTATAGTATTTCATTGCTGGTTTAGATATGGACGCTCCCATTGCGGACTAGCAATAGCGAGACAGAGTTAGAAGAGAAGATCTTCTCAACAAAATCGTCATATCTTTGACGATTGTTTTGTAAACTTGTTATGATGCCAGAAGGTTGAGGAAACTCTTCTCCTCACCAAATATTACAGGAAGGAAAAACAGAAGAACACTTTTCCGCATCTTTCTCAAAGAGTTCCACTTTCTACAGCGAACGCGATACATATTTGGTAGAAGCCTGGCTCATTCGTTTTTGATCAGAAATTTGGTATGTCCTTTTCGTTGAGCAGTAATAATTCAAAAGAATTACAAATTTGTCTAATACAAGTATCGATACTGATCAAGATGAAAGAGGAAGCAAAGAAAAATATGTCACTTAGAAAACAAGATACAGCTAAAATGATATGATAATGAACAAGATTCAGCTAAAATCGACTAGAAGACTGACTAAAAGCTCAACTGGAAATTTGAAAGTGCGCCACGAAAACATCCAAGCTATAAGATATTCCATATTTGTAAATTTGCATTTTTCTCAATGCTTTTAAATATAAGCCATGTATATGGCGATCCCAAAATAAATCTTACTTCATTTTGTAGGGGAGGGAATCCTGTATCAATTTATATGTAATAGAACATTTTAAAACACTAAGATGATGCACTAAATATTGGAGACAGATATATGTTTCATCGTTTTCTTACTTTTCTAAATTCTGATACAAATCTCAAAGATCTGGACATACAAACTATTTTTCAGTCATTACATATGTAGAGCAAACATTTTTTCTACAAAGTGAGACGTCGGCGAGCTCTGTGCGCTGTTTTTTATGATTTCACACACACTTTACGACAAACACTGTATTTGAGACCCATCTTCTACTGTTTTTTTTCTCGGTTTTGATCCATTGACCAAATGCAATAATTCACATATAGTTGAATAGAGCATTGAAAGTTACGTCTGGTGGCATGCTTTTTTTCTCTTCATCAGCTGAGCTGATGGGCCGTCGTGTAGTCGTTAAACATGAGTATTGATTGATAGATAACGAAAGGAAGAAAAGGAATAAAAATTACGGTATCGCTATAGTCGTTTATTACTTGCATGGCATTTCGCTATATTCGAATATAATGTGGCCTGTTCTGTGCCTTACGTCTAAATTTAGAACTCACATACTTGATAACTAACGGAAGGAAAGAAAACGAAATGTTACGTAAGAAGCGGGAAAAACAAAATGGCAGCTTAACCTCTAAACGAAATATGGGATTCTTAACGTAAGAAACAAATTAACGTTAAGTATTGTAGGACATCCAGGTGCGAATGTTTTCTTCACATACAGCAAACGTTACCTAATCGGTAATATTCACACGCGAACCATAAGACATTGACCGCTCTCACTTCTATTTTGAGATGAAATACCAGTTATACATCGAAGCTTAGTTGATAAATACACGAAAGAAGTTAGAGAAGTCTAAGATTGAAGCTGTTTTAGAATAACAATCAAAATTTTTCTAGAATTTCAAAACCGTTAACATAGTTTCTATAACAAATAGAAAGCGTGTTAACAAATAAAACTGCTGTTACTTTAAGCTCAACCTCAAGGCGGGCCTAAGATGAATGATTCACCTTGATTGCATCCCAGGTGAAAAACGTCCTGTCGAATCCCGAAGGATCCGTTTCATTCCGACTATTTCCGGCTGTATGACGTCTGATCGGATCCGATGAGCGGATTTCGTTCCATTTCTGTTTCTTCCATTATATTCCAATGTCTGGAACTAAGGTGAATTCGACCACCGCACCTATGACCGAACCCGTTCGAATCTGGTGGTCGGAAGTGAACAGATTCATCCACCTATAGCCCTGGCTTTCCGTTTGCTGCTCTGTACGATGAATAAATTTCATCAATTTGTTTCTTGGCGTTTTTAGTATAAATACTACACTGTAGAACAAGAAACACGAGATTATTTTTCTCCAAGTTTTCACACTGAACAGCGTGAGTCATCGAAACTCACTGCTGTTCGAAGACGTGTGACTCAGTCAGTCACACACACCTTGGGCTAGTCCCAGGAACTGATTCAAAAAATAAATAGTAAACACGAAGAAAGATATTTATGGCTAAATATTAGCTTTTAACAGCTAGAAAAATTACCTTTAAATCAGATGAAACCCGGTGGTTTCCGATGCTATTTTCTGACGGTGGGATCCTTTCCATACAATTTCCGATCGGAATCCGGGCAATAGGATGCAATCCACCACAGATTGGGACGGATTTTGCAGGAACCCAATGCCTTCCGGCATCGGATCGGGCCGACTTCGACCGGATCCTGAGTCAGGAATGAACGACTTGGGATTGTGTTCCCGAAGAGAAAACATAGTGAAATCAGTATGTCAGTTACCTTAAGAAACACTTTATTTTTGACAGATCTTCTCATATCAAAAGGTTTTCTTTTTCGTAAAGGTTGCTACATAAAAATTCATTGACTATCGCGAATTAACAGACTAACACAGCCGGATCAAGAACTCAAAAAACGAAAGAGAAGGGAGAAAACATCAGTTAAACATTTTGACAACAGTTTGAAATACAATGAAGTTAGAACAAACATTATGTCAATGGCTCCAAAACATTGGATTATGCCACAGGTCGTTCACTATATGCTTGTTCTTTCATTACCGTCCGCTGTTGGCTAATCTGTCAAAGTTGGTACAGTTGTTGTTCGATGATGTTACTATTGTACACGTAAACTAAATTATAGTTTACGGTATGATGTTGTAGAGTATTTCAAGGCGCATCTTTTGCAAAAAGAAGTAGCGCAGATCGATAGAAGAAAAAGGAGACGAAAATACCAAGAGAGCAATTTCTTCTGAAGTACCCGTTACAAAAGAGTTAGACGAGCTAGGTATGACTTATGAAACCCTCCAAACAATTCCTTGTTTGTTTGTGGTCCGGTCCCATTCAGCTCATTTTTTGATATAATAAGGATATTGCTATCTTATTCGATGGTGTCATTGTAACTTATATTATCTCGATTGATTTTGGATCTATGCAGTTTAACATAGTGTGTTAACAGATTTAAAATCTGATAACACATATGGAAATTCCCATAGCGTCTTCAACGCTGTATATAAAAAATGTCAAAATGTCGCCCTTTGAGTCTAAAAATGATAATCCAGTTGCTTTCATAAAAAAAGATAAGTTACAATAGCTAGTGGCTTTCAGCTTTGAATGGTATCGTTTACCAGGGTGCGTACGACCTCTTCTTATTCCATTCTTTTGATTGGACCGCTACTGAAAATCTGGAAAAAGAAAAAACATGGCGGAGTGCGTTTGAGCGTTCGATCGTTTAATCAACAACACAACAATTCATTCTCATTTTTTTTTCAGCGGCTCTTCTGTTGGAAAAGCGATCTGAAAAATGCGGAGGAGAATATTACAAAAGCTTTTATTTATGTAAACAACCAAAGCGTTTGCTACAGTCAACTGTCTGAGACAACGTCTGACCTATTTCATGCATGTATTTCCGCTTGAGAAATTAACTAATTATCTGTGTTTTTGCATGTGATCTTGTCTATAGAAGGTATGAAAATTTTCTTTCTGTCACGCGTCGCTTACTACCTTTCCTCAAACACTTATTTTTAAAAGTGAGCATCGAATGCAACTGCGTTTTGGAAAGTATTTTCTTTCTAGTTCAGGAATAAATATTTTAAAATAATTATTGTGACTGAACAGAAATTTCAAAAAATATCGTTCTCTTTTTCAAGAACGTATTAGTTCGACGATTGTTTGTCAATTATCGTAAGTCTAGCATAAATATAAGATTCTGAGGCTATGATTTTTTGTCATGATTTGAGAGTCATTGAGGTGTTTCAAAGACATTTCAGGAGTCTAAAATATAACATTTTTTCACATGAATATATTTTTTTAAATCAGTTATGATTTGTTCCAGTGTATGCTTTCTGGACCTTACGGCCTGCAACGGTCCACTTTTTCGTAGGTTACTAATGTTTAGACAATTGAGCAAACATGGATAACTCAATGAGTTTTGAGATTGTTGAAATATATCATGCGTTTAGTTTAAAACCTGTACAGTCGTTGTATCAGTTGTTAGCGTTCGCTTGATTATCATTTCAAAGAAAAATGTTTCCATCACAAAATGAGATCTCTCTGAGCTCTGTAAGAGCGTCTCTCGAAAGTCTACAATCTTGACAAAACATGAGCAACTTACGAAAATGTGAGCCGTTGCGTGGATAGACAAGCTTAGTTTAATGATATCTTGAAGTACAGTCGCAGAAAACAGAATGTACCCACATCATACAATATAAATGGCATAACAGACCCATCTGCAAACCCATAGAGTGTCTATATGATATTTGTTAAAAATTATATTGAGATTAAATTCGACTTTTTCAATTTTTTCGAGTTAGTAACCTTATTAACAATAGTAATTAACTAAAATAAAGTCGATATGACGGTCGCTCACTCTGTTATCGAAACAAGTCAAAAACAACTCAAAGACATGTTCGATGAACTCGAAAGAGAACTGAAATGAAAAGTGTCATTATTAAAAGAAGTTGCTTTTGGAAAATAAAAAAGATTTTAAAATAAGTAGTCTAATTCGAAATTTAGAATAGAATAGAATTTTTGAGATGAAAACGTAAATAAAATACATATGTTAGCAATCACAATACGGTACTGTAATGAGTAACTAACGGTATAACGAAGAAAAAAACAGAACAACACGGATTCACAATATCTTACAACAGCAAATTGTTCTGAAATATACGTTTCGATGTGTATGTATATGGTTCCACATTATATTATAATTATTCTTTATAGTGAATTTGGTAGCATAGTAAAAATATAAGAATATTGCCACGATATCGGATTTCCCTGGAGATTTCAGAATTTTTGCCCGAAAGTAAGAAAGTTTTTATGATTTTTAAAACATTTTAGGAGAAAGTTCACCTCTGAGTAACTCGCTATTCAACTTTGCTTTCTTGAGTAACTTTGATTTGAAACCGTCAGTCTGTAAACCATACGTACAAAATCTACTCATACACGGGAATGACACTCGGTGAAACAAAAAATTATGTCGAAAAAATTTTTGAAATTTGAATTTATACTATCTCAACATCGAAACAAAATCTAAGAGAAAGTTTTTGAATATTTCCTTGAATGAAGCAAAAATTAATTCAAGAGAACATTTTCCAAATTATCAGAGATGATCCAAAATAGTATTATATTATCAAGGTAAATAAGACAAAACAACATGATCACGTCACTCTTTCTTTGGGAAAGATTTTTGTGTTTTCTTGGAAAAGTTTTGATGGTTTATGTACGTGTAGTAGAAAGAGAATCCTATAATAAACATAAATATTATTGTTTTGTTATTCAATTTGTCAATCACTCTTAACTTCATTTAGTTTATAATTTATTGAAAATGAGCCTATTTTTGCATAATGTGTGTTATTCAGTTGATTTGATATCAATGAAACTAAACGTGTCTGATATTGTTTTGACTCGGAGTTGTGTGAATGTGTCGACACATAGATGACTCCATCTGATAATCGTGTGTATATTGTATCCATATAGAAGTTATTTAATAGTTTTAATTTCTGTTTGCTTAGCCATATTAGGAGTAGTATGTATTAGAAAGTTTAAATCAAGTAATGGGGTACACGAGACTATTTCTTTTTTTTTCTTTCATTCTCATTATTCTAAAAAGTAATTATTTTTGACATGTATTCTTTTTTCCCTGTCTGTAAACTGTCAAAACGATCGTTTTACCTGCGTAGGAAAATATTAAAACGACGAAATAGTACAATGATTATATCTATATATGGAGTAAATAAAAAAAATGTCATTAGAGCAGTATGATCAATAATTGACATGAAATCGAAATAATCGTTTATTGACAATAGTTATTTTTATATTTAGTATTTTAGCTAGGAGATTAAATATCAAGAATTCTTTATATTATATTACATTTATGTTTTCATACTTCATGTACTCTTGAAGATAGATAAATAGTTTACAGATTTGTTTCCCCATTTTGATTGATAAAATTAAATTTTACTCAAACTATTCGTTTTTTCTGTTGTAATATCATCGATCAGCGAGCTTAAAATATTATTCATTCAAATAATAAAATCACGTGAAATTTAACCTATGTGAAGATTATACTCGAATATCTCGTTTAGATCATGACCTTGTTGTTTTGTAGAACAAATAAAAAAAAAAAATGTTTCGCTTCTTTTATTTTTGGTCAAACAGGTGAATTATGGTAATGTGAATAATGTATAATCAAATAGATAGATACACATTTTAAATAATATGTATATATATATATATCTTGTTTTTCTGTTAATTCCATAATTTCTTACAGAAAAGTGTTTGTACGATTATTTATGTAATACCACAATTGACATAATGATATTTTATGTTATTTTCTTATTAGAAATAGTATAATTTTCAGCAAACAATTGTTAATCAAGTTCAATACAAAAAATCAGTCATATCATTTCGAAAGAAATATAATTGTCTCGGTTTTCTACGTACATTTTCCTGGTAGGTTCGATATTTGATTAAATGTCATTATGATCAAAGATTTAGCTAATTCGCGGTCTACATTGCCTACTCGGGCTTTTATCATTAGGTTTGAAATGATTAGTACATAATTTCATTCGAAACTTTTGAATATCTAACCGAAAAGCGTCTAGATTCGCTATTGATCATGATTTCGACAAAAGAAAGAGATTGTCTTCAATATGTTGATAAACAAATTAAAAATTGATGATAGTATAGATGAAATCACATACTAGTCAAAATCATCTTCCCTTCTGTCTTGTCTTATCATGTGATTAGTACCGTGAATGCGGTCATTGGTTTGTTAATTTGAACTTATTTTAGTTATTTTGTGGTGTCACATTAAATTATTTGTGGTTAATGTGTGTTATTGATGTCAGTTTTCGACATACTTATTTTCAACAATATAAAAACAAAGTCAAGTATACATTCTGACAGTCAGCTGTTTTCTTTTCTCTTCGTTTTTTTTCATTCTGTTGGGTATAAAAGTAATAAAAAAAATAATATTTAAACAATCGCATTTATTTTTGTTTTATTATTGTTTCTAGATTGTATTTGCGAAACAATAACAAAATATTACGATTAACTTCATCACTTAATCTTCGTTTATTATAAATTATCTCTAATTGCTACGAATCGATTTAAGACTGGGATTTTTTCTTCATTTGTAAATAGTGTTTGCATATTCATTATTTCATTTTCTTTGTGTGATTTGATTCAATGGTCTTAATGAACAATTATGCGTGTAAGAAACCGGTTAAATTGGTACCATTCTTCCATCAGGTATGTTGTCTTCTTTTTTCTTGCTTTTTGTGTTGGTAAAAAACGAGGTTTAACAGAATCTTTCTTAAAGCTAGAATATCGTTAGTTTTTCTATAAAAACTAAAAAAAAGTATTTTTATTCTGTTTCTTTTTCTTAGGTTGGTGGTCATAATAGTATGTTTGAATATGATAAAAATACAATATGTAAATTGGGAGATCCTCATGAAGTAGATTTTTATCAATTGATGCCCGAGATGCTCAAAACATTTACACCCGAATATAGAGGTAATAGTGTTTTTTATACAAATAATAGATAAGACTATATTTAACATCAGTTTTTTTGTTTTCATTTTTGTTAAAGGTATAATTACTGTTCAATATCATGTCGATGAGAATGGAGTCATTACACTTGTTGCATCTCATGATCATTCTGAAAGTAATAATAGTCAAGTAGAAGATGATATATCATTATCTGAACAAATAAGTCAACGTCAATCATCAACAAATAATCGAATTGATTTAAAACCACAAGCATCAGCGATAAATACAACATCAGAAGTATCAAAATTGAATTGTACAAATAGTTTAAAAAAATCTACACAGTATGTTATTCATATTTGTTTATCTAAATTTTATTGAAAATTATATTATATTTGTTAAGATGTTTTAAAGATGGTCATGTAGAAAGTTCAATAATATTTCCATCATCTACTGGTTTACTTGATGTTATAAATTATGAACAAAGTAAAACAGTAGCAAAAATAAATCCATGGTGTTTAAAAATGTGTAAACAACAAGAAGAAAAGATGCATCAAATGATGGGAAATAATGTAGAACATACAGTCTCAGAAAGTAAGTTTTAATTATACTTTTAAAGTTTTTTTAAACATATTTTAATATTTTATGTTCTTTTTCAACAGCTTTTATGTTGCTTGAAAATATTACGGCACGTTTTAAATATCCATGTGTGTTAGATTTAAAAATGGGTAAACGTCAGTATGGTGATGTAGATTCAGATAAAAAAAAATTATCAAAAATACAAAAATGTGAATTATCAACATCATCAACATTAGGTACAAGAGTTTGCGGCATGCAGGTAATTCACTATTCTGTTTTCCTGTGATATTTATAATTGTTTAAGATAGAAAAAAATTACTTTTATCGCATTTTTTAATGTTCATAATTGTCGACACATGGGATTAAGGTATATCAGCTAGTGGTCTGGGCATTTATTTAAAAAATATATATAACTTGAGAAAACGTTCTGTAGAACATACGTGACGCCGTCTGACTATATGTTTGACCAGCTATGATGTCGTGCACAATGTATGCAGTTACTGATCTGTGACCTAAATCGACAGGACAGATGAGTATGTTGCTGAAAATTCTACATCGTACTAGCATGAGGCTAGTGGGCACTTCGTAGCTAAAAAAGGATCTTTGTTCATAAATAAATGAATGTGCTTGTTTTTAATCGAGATTGCTGTAGGTTTTGTAAAGTTTATGCGGGTTCATTGTATTTGGATGTACTCTCCTGTTTGTTGAAATAATCTAAAATCGCTAAGATGAGCATGCAAGGAGTGAATGAACAGGATGTTCTAAAAGTTCTTCAAGAAGACTAAATTATAAGAAATGATGCAACATGATGTCACGTTTGCCACTACATTAAGTTTTAAGTTTATGCACGCGATCAAAAGACGATTTGAGCGCCGAAAATTTCTCACTCATAAACCTATGTTAATGTTTAATACTAACTTCTATATATACCTACCTCTTTTAAGGTTTATCAAGCTAATTCTGGCCGTTATATGTTTTTCGATAAATATGCTGGTCGTAGTTTAACTATTGATGGATTTAAACAAACACTTCGACAATATTTAGACAATGGTGTACAAATACGTACTGATGTTATTCAACCAATACTGGAACGTTTACATACATTATATACGGTTATATGTACACTTTCACGATATCGATTTTATAGTGGTAGTTTATTGATTATTTATGAAGGTTCACAACAGCAACAAGAGCAATCAATGTCAGATGAATCTAGATTAATTGATATAAGAATGATTGATTTTGCTCATTCATTGCGTGCACCCACTAGTTCCGATGTAGGATCATTACATACTGGACCAGATAATGGTTATTTATTTGGTTTAAATAAAATAATGGAATTTTTAAAGGATATATTAATAGAAAAAAGTACAACAACAACAACAGTTGCTACGACACCAACAATGGAAAAACGAGAATAGATCTAATTTTTTGTGTATTATACGATTGTGTATATATTGTTAATAACAAAATAGAAAATATTAGAAGTTCTGAAAAGAAAACCTATTTTATTGTAACCAGTGCAATATTCACAGTACTCTTCTTTCCTCTTGTGCAGATTTAGTTTCTTTTTTTTTATTTGTAAATATATTTCTCATTAGAAAAAAAAAAATCGAATCATTGTACAAAAACACCATTTTCTTTATATGTCTCCCGGTGTGTGTTTAATATTGGTGGAATAGAATTTTTCTCATTTTAAAAAAACGTAGAAAAATAATAAAATAACACAGTGATAGACTTGTTGTTTTTTCAATTTTGTGTTCTCTCTTTCATTCTTTTTTATTTGCTAAGTGAATAGTTAAATAATTTATCCCGGTCAACAAGTGTCTGTTGTTTTCTTTGTCGACACAATAGTCTTGTTTGCCTTCATTCGTACATATAATACAACATTTTCAATAGAATTACAAATTTTCTATTCGATATTTAAGGTGAACAACACTTGATAAATACCTACATTTTTGTTATTTCACAGCTACTTTAGTTTAATATATGTTTTGCTATGTAATTGCTTCGTTTCATATGAGCGCAGGCTTAAGATGAGATGAACGTAGAACAAGCCACAAGTGAATGTTCTGTTTTTTGACTTTGTTCTATAAATAGTGTGGCGTTTTTTTTTTTGTTGACAATAAGTCTCAAACAAACACGCTTTCTATTTAATAGCAAGATATAAAGGAGAAATAAAGAACTAGAGAGCCAACTGCCCTGCGGGAAGGTTGGAAAATCGACTGAATAAAACGAAAAACAGACGAAATTAGAACACATCCAGAAAGTCATAATAGTTTGGCCTTTTTTCAGAAAGAGAATGTTTAACAAGAATTAGACATGCAGGAAGATCGATATCGTGAGAAATGTAAAAAGTAAATGAAACATTGTGTTTTCTCCTTTAACAGCAAAAACAATATTTCGAATTTTATTCACGTATATTTATCTTCTACGACATATTATTCATATTGACATATCTTCAGCTGATTTATTATCCCATTATACATTCTGCTATTACTTTCATCATATCAAGTACTGTAGAGTATATATTCACTATGAAGAATATCACATGACCAGTAGCCATACCTATCGTTTCACTCAGTTCGACTTAATGAAATAAAGCACGTTTGTTTTAGTCTTGCAAAATTCTGTGCCAAATATTTTTTGTCCTGATTTTTATTCTAAACATTAAAATTCTTGACAATAATTTATTGTCAAACTCTCGCTTCTCAGGAAAAGAAACAATGATTATTTGTTGACTAGTTAACTACTACTGTTTATATTAATTTAGTACAGATTTTTTAATGTAACAGCAGCTGCCATAATTGTGTAACGAAATTTATTATTTATTAATTAAAATTAATTTAACCGATGTTTTGGTGTCCTTATGGAGCCATTATCATTTTCTTGATACTCATTTGACTTGTGGCTCTAACTCGTTTTAATTATGTTAATTTATTTACAATGTATTATTAATTTTCTTTTGTTGTATTTGTTTGTCATTTTGTCTTTTCAAGTACCTGTGTCTTTGCATGAAATATGAGTCATATATTTCTCGTTTTATTGAATGTTTTTGTTCATTATTTTACGTCATTCATTTATTTTTTCCTCTCATTAACATTGTGTGCTCGAAATATTCTGGAATCCTTCCTTTTTTCTATTTTTTTCTGTTGTTGTTTCTGTTTTTATGTATATATAGATAAATAAAAATACTTTTAAGTCCGAGCTGTCTGCGAGCGATTGACGTATGTGTATCAGATGTTGTTGTTATTATTGTGCTGGCAAACAGGTCTATAGTTGGAAGATATGGTCTAATCTTTAACAAGAAAATTATCCGTTTAAATTCAAAACCTTGGAAAGAAACATTCCCTTGTAACAAAGAAATAAGTGTCTCTCTTTCATCCTACATGCGTACTAAGTGTTCTTTGCTTTCTTCGTCAAAGTTCATCAAATTTTTAGATCTTATTAAGTAAGCCGAAGACACGTACAAGACGCACAACTTTACATTTGATATTATGTGATCGAACCAGTAGATTATGCTATCACAGTGAGACTTTATGCAAGTTATTTTCATTAAAAATATAACTTTTCGAGAGATTTTTACAGTTATTGTCAATTATATATCAAATAGAGAGTTTTGTTTAGAAGATAAAATAATATTCAGCTAAAAATCTGATAACTGAATTCTGTTACTACGTAAATGTAACTTTTCAACTGTACGATATAAATGAATAACAAAATGAATATTATTTTGTTGTATTTTTAATATGTTTTAATTTTTATCAAACTCTTATTTATGTGAAACAAAGTCAAGAGTGTTAAAATTTTTAAACGAAATATCCAAAGCCTTTTTTAGCTTAAAAATTATATAAAAATCTCATACTCTCTCATTTTCCAACTTTTCCAATATAATTGATTATATTGTTTCGAGACGCTTTTGATAACGTTAATTTCAAAGTATCGATCTAAGTGAACTACCATTTGGTTCTTGAGTTATTTTCCTGTCGATTAGTGTTATTTTTGGATATAGTGATTCATTCTCCCCATTTAAAAACTTATTTTACATATCACTAGAACAGTCTGTTCCGCTTCTTCGATAATTAATCCGTCAGTGATACCATTATTCTAATCGCATGTCAATTTGTAACATTTTTTGATCGATTTACAGGCAATTTCACAGTTTCAAAAATTCATACACTATGAGAAAAAAAAATTCATCTTAAGATTTGTTCAAAGCAGTTCTTCAGTACTTTTTCTTTCTACATAATAAAATTAGTCACAGAATCTACTTTTACAAAAATGAGCCTCTTCTGACCTACATTTCTTAAAAACTACACGTACTTGTTTTCGAGGTATTATTATCTCACAGACTACTTGACTGAACAGACTACTTGGCTGAACGTTAGAAATGGAGATAGAACTTGAACTAAAACGTTTTGGCTTTTATTTCTTTTTTTTTTATTGATTATTGTAACAGGAAAAAAAAGTTTTTTCTTGATTGAAAAGTTTAATAAAATTTTTTGAAATCATGATTAGTTCCTGTGAATAGTGCAATGATATCAATCACGAAACATGCATCGTTTATGAATAATATTTGTTTTATGTTGTTGGTATTCAACTAGTTTTTTCATTACATATTTTTCGCTTTTCTTTATATACCAACTTCGTCTAGCCTAATAATTAATTGTATATGATGTGATGCTCTAAAAATGAGGTAAACTGTCAAAAAAAAGAATAACTTTTGTCTGGTGTGTTTCTATGAATAAAAAAAAATATAACTGATCTACGATGGAATGCATCGGTTAGATTGACAGTTAGCGCATTAAAAACGAAACACGTACCTCATTGTCATTAAAAATACTAATTGTTACAAGAATTTAATGTTTACAAACTGATAAAATCTATTTAAAATTGCTGGCATGTATCATTTATTTAATATTTTTGGAATAGAAAATCAATGCATGTCGGTTGTTGTTATTGAACTATTATTGGTTATACAAGGATGTTGGCGTCATTATTTACAGTGATATTTTTATATGGCAAAAGAAATTATTAACATTTAATGATTCTATTAAGTCGACAAATGGATATCTTCTAATATAAACTTCTATCTATTTTACTTGCTCTAATTGTATGACAAGTACTTTTAGACTTAGAAAATTGGATTATTCAAGATAGAATTAGACTTTTATTTTTTCGTCATAATATAACTTTTTTCTATAGTAAATCTAGAATAAAATTTGTTCGTCTAATGAGAAAAAAGCCCCTAAAACAGAATAACATGTTTACGATGTACATCTCTCTACAACCTTAGCGAAGCAAATAGAAATAATTCGATTCGACTTTTGTAGTATATACCTACTGATGAAATTTAGCTGTAATAATATTGGTAAATGAATAATTCTAGTTAAAATCAAAGATATATAGTTTCGATGTACTCAGA
>CAJNOQ010000268.1:0-58235 GCA_905250885.1 Didymodactylos carnosus | reverse complement strand
GATTTTTTTTCAGAAGATCCGCCGTGAAAAACTCTACAAGAAACCATATGAACACATTCGATAGCGTTTACTTATACACTTATCTAAAATTTCGTTTTTTTGACGAAATTCGACTTTTTTGAGGGGGGCCTTAATGGAAATTATCAAAAATTTCGGTCAAAAATGGGAGCCGAAGAAAAAACCAATAGTGTTTCTGAGAGAGCAGAAGACGGGCTATCTCCCCATGCATTTATCTCGATTTCGAAATTTTTGACGAAAACTGACTTTTTTGAGGAGGAGGGAATGTTTGTCAATAATGTTGATCTGATTAAAAATACCATAAAAAATATTCGTTCAAATGCAGTGAGTATAGAAAGCATCCGTTTTGTCATACTATGCATATGTCGCACCAAAACGCAGCCTTCTTTCTTGTTGTTTTGCATACTTCCAAACCCTCTTGGCTTGCTGTATAACTACTCACAGTCACCCACCCATTATATACTTAAAAAATTTTTGAGTATGAAAATGAAACTTCAAGAGATCAATTTCAAACTAACTCATATAAACAATTTCTATTTATATTTTAATATATTTCCATGCAATTGTAAACGTTAACTTTTGTTTATTACCGCTATTTTAGTCTTCGAGAATTTTTGAATATCACTGCATTTGAACGAATATTTTGTATGGTTTTTTCAATCTGATCGACAATATTGGCAAACATTTATGTTTTTAGTTATACAGGTATCGCTAAGACTTCTGTTTATCATATGCTATAAGTTACTAAACGTTTACTTTCTTTGTGATGTCCTTGCTTATGTAAAATAAACTTGAACTTGAACGAAACTTGAAGTAATTTTGTGTATTCTTTCGCTTCATCGGACGATCTAGCTGTGTGTAATACTTTCCGATCCATTCTTGTTTTTAATCAGTTAAGCTTGATTCTTGTTTCGTCGACACTTTTTTTATCCGTTGTAAATCATGGAATTCTAGTTGTAATTATAAAGTTTTTATTTCAAAATGATCATGCATACAATATAGTCTTGAAAAACATTTGTAAAAAGATTAAAACTTTTTAACACCTATTGTTTTTGATACCTTACACAAAAAGTCATTTAAATTTATACTATTTTGTTTATATCTATCTTCTAAATAATGTAAACGATGATTACGATTAACATATAATTTCTTACATGGCGTAAACTATTTTGCTTTGTACAAATTTTTTTCAAGGCTATATTATATGCACGATCATTTTGGTATATTTATACATTTTTTATTATTAATTACAGCTGTTTTTTGTACACTATTAGTTTTGATAAAGAAATCCGTCGCTCAGTTGATCTTTTTATTAAATTTTATCAACTGTTTTCAAATTTAAAATTGTAGTATACATTTTTATAATTGCAACTAGAATTCCATGTTTTACAACGGATAAAAAAAGTGTCGACGAATCGAGCAAGAAATTACTGTCGACGAAATAAGAATATCACACACTTTCCATTCTTGCTTTTGAATATTCTTTTTATTATCTGTTCACTAATTAATTTGGTATTAAATTGGTATATATATTCTTCTTGTACATATTTTCTTCAATTGGTTTGGTGATCAAAACACACTTTCCTCTATATTTATTGTCTTTGTTATGCTTTTGTTACTTACGGTTACTAACTGACTGTACCAAACATACCAATAAAAATGTGTGTATTTAGGCTGAGAAACAACAAGAATAATATCGACGCATAAAAAATACCGTTAATGAACATAAGCGTGAGTTTAGTATCATTTTGTGAAAAATTCTTTTTATCGCATGTGTTCTATCGTCGAACTGCAAAATTGAATTTATATCATTTATATTAAATAGTTACATGCACCGGTGTTCAATATGTGATGGATAATTATCACTCGCCATCAAACGGATATAACGCGCTGAACATTTGGAATAACTAACAATGTTTGTATTTTTAGTCAGGACGTTTATTTTGCCCACATTTCCTGTTTAAAAATCGGATATAAATACTTCTGTTTAGGTATGTGTATGTTTCTGCTTGCATGTGACTTTAGTTCATAACTACATTAAATCTAATAATTGACCCACGCTTATGCTCATTAATGAGTTTTTTTATGCGTACGTATTATTCTTGTTGTTTTTCTCATGAGGGAACCTTCCCAGGTGATACAAAGCTTTTATTGTTAAACCTAGTTTTCCGACGGTAACATATGATACTCAACACGAATCTGATTTTCGTTCAGGTTATTACTGACTTCATGAATGGATCTTTCAAAATCTGTTCTCTAGAGACCCATCATGAATCTGCGAACCGAGAGACTCGGATCATATCACTTTGTAGAACTCGTCGAGTTGCATATGTAGAAAACTTTTTTTAGCTATTAGGCAAGTTTTAAGGGAGCTACAAAAATCGTATTATAAAAAAACCTCAGAAGTTGGAGCTTTTCTTTGTAGCAGGAAAACCTTTGTAGCTCTGTTAATGTTTGCCCAATAGCTAAGAAAACTTGTCTACCTATGCAACTCGATGAGTTCTACAAAGTGCTATGGTCAGAGTCTCTTGGTTCACATATTCATGATGGGCCTTTATACACCAGGTTTTGAAAGACTCATTCAGGAAGTTAGTAATGGTCCGAACAAAAATCAGATTCGTGCTCAGCACCGTAAGTTACCATTGAAAAACTAAGTTTAACAATAAAAGCTTTGTATCACCTGGGAAGGTTGCCTTGTCAGTTTAATACACACATCTTTATTGGTATGTGTGGTACATTCAATTAGTAACCGTAAGTAACAAAAGCATAACAAAGACAATAAATATACATCGAGAGCCATTCTGCTGAACTACAGAAAATTCTACTGGAGGCTTATTACTGAATGTGTCTAGTGTCTGATTCAAGAACTTTTGCTGTAAACACGCTACGGATTCCTTCAATTTAGAAGTTCTTTTTCCTTGTCATCTATTTCTGAGACAGTCTTAATCAATGCGAGGTTTGGGCGACTCTGTTGTTTCAACGATCTCTCATATACAGGGTGATCCAAAAAAAACTTACCCCCTGTGTATTTATTGACTTTCTTGTGTACAAATATAATTGAACTTTTCACCATTAGTTTATTCAAATAGAGCAAAGATTTCTGGACAAAATGAGACGTCTCCGACCTCTCTAAAAACTTTTTTCATGAAACAGCATTGAATTTACGAAAGGTTCCAAGAGCATATTTTTCTTGTTTCCCCATTAATTGTCCCGATTTTGGTGGTATGGGACCTTCCGTAAATTCAATGCTATTTCATGAGAAAAGCTCTTAGAGAATTCGGAGACGCCTCATTTCGTCCAGAAATCTTTGCTCTATTCGAATAAACTCATGGTAAAAAGTTCAATTATAATTGTACACAAGAAAGTCAATAAATACACAGGGGGTAAGCTTTTTTTTGATCACCCTAGCTATACACATACATTCTGGTGCAATTTTGAACTTTTTTGAACTCATTCGCTTCCTTCAACCGTAATAACAGTTCTGCAAAATGGCTTTATATACTAGATACTTCCTTGTAAATATAACATATTGTTAAACTAAGTTTAAACTCATAGATTGTTATCTCTTTGGACATTGTTCCACTTGCGCTAATTACCCTCGTGTTCCCTCCTTCATGAGAGGTACAGGAATCTATTCTATTTTGTTGATCTTAAGCAATGTCACATTGACAAGCGTCAAAAATCGATGGCTCAAACATCGATTCACGCTAGAAAATGAGGCAGAGTTTTCGTCAAAGTATGAAGAAAATTCAACTTTTTCCCAGGCTAAATGAATGACGAAACTAAAAGCAATAATGAAAAATAATGCTTATAATCAAAGCATCTTATAGATAAAAAAGAAACTCTTTTTATGATTGACTCGACTTGTGAAATCGTCATTATACTCCGATCGAGTTGAATAAGTACTTTTATTGATTCATTGATGATTGTTGCTCAGAACTTTTAAAAATTATTACCAGATTAATAATTAAGGAAAATGAATTTTTATCAGATTAATATAATAGTATCAAATAAATTTGTGGCATTCTTTTTTTAGAAAAGCAAGAAAAGAGCATTTCTTAATACAGTACTTTCAAACACACAAACCAGCGTTAATTGTTTCTCTTATTCCTGCAGAACCCGTTCGTTTCGTCTTAGACAAGATCGTACATGTCTTTACACTCCTAAATAAATACTGAACAATATTATTAGCTGCTAGAACTATTCGTGATTCTGAGCGAAGCCAGAACCCCCTAAAATTTGAGCGAGCAGCGGTATAGTAGCGGTGGATTATAACGGCAGGGCTCCGTCAGATAAAATCGAGCAATGTACTAATGGTTACATTTGATCAATAATTACTTGCAACTATTCACAAATGGTAATTGATAAATGATTTTTCAACAGATTAAAGAAACCTGACCAATGTTCCTATCAAACTGGAATTAATGTTGAAAATAGGCACGATCATAATAAAAATTGTTTTTATTCTGCCAATTTTGATGTTAATCGGATAGAGGACATCAAGATGTGTCTATAAAAAAATTTGTCTCATGGAATTTTGAAGCAAAAAGTATTTTTAAAAGTATCTTGAACCAAATTGCGCTCGAAGTCAGAGCTGGACATGTCACGGGTTTTCCAAGTCACAAGTCAAGTCGAGTCACCAAAACTTTTCTCAAGTCAAGTCGAGTCAAGTCATGAGTAATAAAAAATTTTCTCCAATCAAGTTTCGGGTTTTTTCGAGTCAAGTCATGACTTGCATTTTTTTTTCCGCAGAAAAATGCCCAAAGCGGAGCTGGGCAGGTTACAGGTTTTCTATGAGCTTCGGCTTTTTGTTTAGATACGATGTTTCTTTCTCGTATTTCAAAAGATAATCATAAAAAAGACAATGCTCTAATGAGCCTAACATAGTTCATATTATTCATATTATAACAGGTTTGGACTCAACTGAGATACAATCCATATTGTAATCAAGTATTTCAGTTGAGAAACCATTATTTCTGCGAAAATATTCGTTTCTCAACCGAGACACAATTTTGACACGTGCCTTGAAACGTGCGATTGTGCAAGAGTGCAGTGTACAAAGGTCTATTATTCAATAGTGGATGAAATGAAATACGCATATGATGTATCTCTATCTAATCGCATGCATGCAAAAAACGTTCCAACAAAATCAGTTCTTATTCATTGCTCTCCACGTCTTATTGTGTCTGAATCACGAGTTTTGTGAAAAACGTCTAAGTATGCAAAATGGCGTGAAAGTCGTTGTGATTCTTGTAGATTTTGTAGAACTATTGAATAATAGACTTTTACACACTGCACTCTTGCACAACTGCACGTTTCAAGGCATGTGTCAAAATTGTGTCTCAGTTGAGAAACGGGTATTTTCGCAGAAATAATGGTTTCTCAATTGAGATATTTGATTAAAATACGGACTGTATCTCAGTTGAGACGTTACGTTATAACATCAACATTTCCAAAACATTATGAATTATTATTTAAAATTAGATTGCATAAGAGGTTTAAAAATATGCGTGACTTGACTTGATTTTTTATGCCGAGTCACAAGTCAGGTCAAGTCATGACTCATGAGTCATAAAAAATTCTCATGTCAAGTCAAGTCAGAAATTACTTTACTTGCCCAGCTCTGGCTCGAAGGAAGCATTTTCAAGGAAAAGTGTGAGTACAAAAGTTGTTCAGAAGCAGATTTTCTGGTATAAGGATGAAGGATTTTTCAAAATTCGTTAAACTAGATTTTTAAACTTTTAAAATTGTGTAAAATTTAATTTAAAAATCCAGTTGTAATCTTTTCCTTGAAAATGCTTTCATCGAGCGAATTTGATTCAAGGCTCAGAAGAAAAGAGAAAGTATCGTCAGAATTTTTCGCAAATTTTTCTATGAATAGAAACACCTAATAAATACGTAGATGGAAACTGTGAAACATCAAAACACGTTTGGAACAAATTATCAAAATCGCGTGAGAGCTATGCGATTTTCTACAAAAATAAAAAGATGAAATATACAAATTACTTTTACTTATTTTCTTTATTAAAAACAACAACAAAAACGATAACAATAAACTTTCTTTTCTGTATATTCTCACATATCTTGGCTAGACATTCAACTAAAGTTAAAAAGATAAAAAGAAATGAAAGAGCAACAAGAGCATTATTTATCGTCTTTTTTCTTCTTTTTTCTTGGCGAATTCGTTGTTACTACTGCAGATGATTGTGCAATCGATGAGGGAGAAGGAGGTACAGGGGAAGTTACCGTTGACGGCGGAACATTTGTGGTGGATGCGGTTGCTTGTCCTACCGCCGCCGCGGCTGTTTTTTTTTCTTTTTCTTTCTTTTTCAATGTGTCCATATTTGCTTTTAACAAGTTTGAATAGGCCAATTGAAAACGATTAACATCTTTAGCTGAAACAACGGTTGATAACTTTTTCGAACCGAATTTGGCATGAAGAAGACATTTATATTCAATGTGGGCACCCGTCGCTGGTGAATCAGATGTTGAAGGTGATGAAGCAGCATTAGTCGAGGTTGACTGTTGATTTTGTTGTTTCTTTTTATCGCGTGGCTTTGGTTTTGTACGACCATCGTAGCGTTTCATGTTTAGCAATAACGAGCCAACATTTTTTACACGTTGTTGTTGAAATAGTTTTGTTAATTCCAAGAGGAATTGATCATTTTCTAACAGCATCTTTTGTCTCTTCTAAAAAAAACAAACAAACGTCATGAGGTAATTGCAATGTTATTTCTTCTCAGTAATTTTTGTAAAAAAGCATTTTTTTTTTCGTTCTTCGATTAATCTTATTTTGGTTTTGTGCTAATAAAACCAAATATATTTGTATAAAAAGAATACACAACTTTTTCCAAAACAGTGAATATGTTCCAAAATCTTATTTCAAAGAGTTATCAAATGAGCAACAACATTAGCATTATTTGTCATGTTTCACAATTTGTTTACTTTATATTAGGCTATTGAACAAAAAAACTCAATGTATAGAAAAAAATGTAAAAAAATGAGAGTCATATTCTTTGTTTACTTATAACTAGTACAAACGAGAGATAAAAGCTCGTCAAGAATAAAACTAACATCATGTAAAAAATTCAGACAAATGCCGTATAGTACTTCGCTTGATGAGATAATGAGATTAAAAACTAGACATGTGTATCAAAAAAATAATAAAACCTAAATAGTCAAAAGACAAAAGTCAGCAAAAAACAAAACAAATATATGTCATAAAAAATATTGTTCAAACGTAACAACCAATATAAAAGCGCATGATTAAAAGAAAGAAGAAGACGATAATTCACCAATCTTTCGCTATAATTAATGTCCATTCCCATTCGGCAAATAAATTCTTATCATCATCACTTATTTTTGATTTGACAGAAAATGATCCTCGTGATAACTGTAAACAGAAAAAGCTTAAAAGTAAGTAAAAACTGAATGACACTTTAACATACCACTCCGCTTGGTGCCACTTCGACTTCACCTGAAGGAAAAATGGAAAGAGAATGAGCAGGATAAAGTGAAAATCTATCTATTTATTGTATTCATAGATGAAAAAGACGGTAGGATTCACTTTTTTCTAGTAGTGATGACATACCAAGATACGTCTGAAGATCGGGACTCGGAGCACGACTTCCTAGAAGAAAAAATAAATATGTTTAGACGTTTCTAGTTACACTATTGATGTTACACTCACCAATCATATACTTTGTTCTATCCACTGTAATCGTCTTAGCTTTCTTTATTTTTTGTGTAAAACTTAAACCGGTGACAATATCTCGTTGTACGTAATATTCTAGTTGAATACGATATGATTCTCCTTCTTTTATTGTTACACTACGTTTTGAATGAGCTTGTCGAATATGTTCTATTGATCCGTTTAAATCAAAGACAACATTTGGTTCATGATTTTCAAATATTAGGCTAATTCGTAAAGGTATAACAAGGCGTGGATCATTCGCATCAATAACAGTGGATAATTTCTGCATATCATTGCCTAATAGTTGTTTTTTATAACGATCTAATGAAGAATCATCAGCATCTCTGGAAAGTAATGTTTCTAGATGAACTTTCTGTGGTGGTTTATAACCTATTGCTGTTGAAGTATCATCATCTGAATCATGATCATGAGCGTCGGTTGAGTGTTGATCACCCGATGCCATTTCTTTTTTTCTACGCAATCAAATCTAAAAAAACATCAGAAAAGAAAAAAAAATTAAATCGACATTATTTCTCGTTTAGCCATTTTCGATAACAAAACAATACGGTCAAAACGAGAAGCTAAAAGTTTTTTTCATATGTTTTCTGTTTATCCTCATTAACTGTTGTCATTAAACGAATACTTAGATAGATAAGAACAAGGTGTACAGGTAGTATGAAATACCAAAATGTCGTTAATACATTTCAAAAGCTGAAAAATATTGTTTTTGTTGTGTTTGATAAACATTATTATCTTATATGATGTAATTAACATTTTCATTTTTATACTCTTAGTTCTTTTTTCAGTTAGGATTCTATTTGTAATTGTGGATGAGAACGAGTATGATATTTTCTATATTTTACACATCGTTTTCTTTTTTTCTCTCTGACAGTAAACATGAACAATTGACCGCATCCATACGAAGCTGAGAAGGAGAGAACAATAAAAAATATTGTGCACGAAAAGTAAGGAAATCGCCTGTTTCTGGTTAGCATACCACTTGTTAGGTTCCACCTAACTTGTTCGAATCTTGACTTGTATATACAAATGATTTATTGTCAAATCACAAGGACACTCTTCGTTCAAATACAAGCTTGTGTAGAGATATGTAGGATACAATAAAAAAGATAAAGTAACAGAAAAATATGATATAATATAAACAATGGTGTCACAGAGAGACATGATGAGATAGTGACTATATGAAAGATACATTTCCTAAAAAGGGTTATTTTATGTAACAACGCAATAGCTTCAAAGACATTGCAGTACCTAGGCCTATTTTAGATCTCCTGACTTAACAACAGTAAAAAAATCAACTAATTAACCTATAAGAATACGATGTAACGATGTCAATACAAATTATGCAACTAACAGTCATGTCAAGTTTTTTCACAGTAAAAGATCGATAATTCTGCTATCTCGCTCTAGAAAATAAAGCAAGGATAATTTCGTTCGTCTTTTTATTTTAAAAAAATAGATATAACTATAGAAATAGAAAAAAAACATAATAATGAATATATATATACACAGACAAATAATGTTTATAGATATGTCCTATAAGTACTAGTGATAGTCAATAATAAAAGCGGTTAAAACCGTGTGAGAAGTAATAACATAAAAACGCAAAGTTAACAACAACAAGAACTGTGAAAAGTCCAATAGGAAAAAAATACAAGATTTCAAACGACGTAACAAACCACCGGGACAGATAGGTAGAAGAAAGAAACGTTCAGGGATACTAGACGACATATATACAAAATATTTAAATGTTTGGCGTTTGAGAGAAGAAAAATGGAATTCTTTTATCCAATTCAAAAAAAAAACTAAAAGAAAAAACTAACTAAAAGAAATGCAGAAAAAAAATTGTTTGACAAAAACATATCGAATAAGAGTTATGTAAATAATATCAATAAAAAATAAATATGTTCAGCGCTTTTGACCATGTGTTTTCAATTGTTGAATAACACTATCAAGACGAAAGACACTTTCTTCAGCATGTTCCAATGTTTTTTGTGTTGTACCACGTATACTCTAATAAACAAGAAACATATCAAGTACAGTACACAGAAAGAGTCACATGACTTTTCTTAGATCTCCAGGCTTCATGTGTAAAAAGTTATAATTACTCATATTTCGATTATCAATCTATTGATTTCTTTTTTGAAAATAATGGTTGGACGTTCCACACCTCACTAGCAACGTTTATCTAGCGATTTGTCAGCGCTCCAAAAAACGATGTTATTTAGAACGCAATTTCTCACCATATACTGCCATTTGAGTCTCCTGTTCAGAGGCGGCGGAACTATGGGGACCATGGATACTCTGGCACTTGGAGATTTTGAAAATTTATTTTTTCTTTGCGTTCTTGTCCTTAAGCGTCCATAGTTTCAAAATCATTCCACCGCCTCTGCCTTTGTTCATGTGATAAAGATATGCGGTTTTCGCTGTTCGATAGTCCAGATTTTAATGCATTTTTTCATAACCAAAAAAGTTTGAATTCTCAAAATCGGTTTTCTAGGAAATCTTTAGAAAATCGTTTCATAACTGGAAAAGTTAAGGTAGCAACTTTTTCATGAGTAAATAGCCCAAAGTGCTTCCTTCAAAATGGGAGCACTGCGAGGCCTTGATTATCAGTGATCAGGCTTCATTAGTCAGACTTCATTAGTTTTGTCGCTCAAGGGTAGTATCTAACCATCGGACTGTCCTCTACAAAGCTATACAAGTCACAAATCACTGTCTTTCGTCGTTTCTGAATGGTTCAGTTTTCTCTGAGAATATCATATTTCTTTTTTGATTTCTGGAAATCTCGAAAATGAATGGAAATATATCCCCCTAGAAAGAAGACGTTTCAGTCGTATCTTTGAGTTGATTATGAATATATAAATATATTTTAGAAAAGTAATTATATATTCTGGTAGCGCTTGAAATTCTCTATTAATCTCTGCTTTCTCAGCCTGGACTTGAAATTATTTGCTAACAAATATTTTAAATATTATTAATGTACCCATCTATCACTTCCCAAGGAATTACAGAAGTCTGTAAATCTCACCGCATACATCCAATGTCAAATATTTTTCTATAATATGAAAGTGTTGACAACGATTTATACATTCATATATACTATGCCCAAAAAATATTGAGATTCAATCAGAAAAGACCAAAAAAACACATTTACCATTTTCCTTATCTGCATTTTTACCAGATATTTTTTATATAGTTGTCTGATCAGCCTTTCTTAAAATTCAATCTCCAATATTCACATTCCTTTTCTGTACGGTTTGACGTGCGTTTTTAAAGAAAAATCAAATAAGAGCTTCACATTCTTACTGAGAGAGATTTTGGAACTGAATATTTGTTTAAAAAGATTTTGCATGATCCGTTAGTTGAATCGTAAATTTATATGGATAATTATCCAGCTGTGAATCCTAGTGCTATTGAGAGTGTAGGCTTTGGCATTATACACAAAAGCATCATTCAAATTCTCAAAAACACATACTAGACTTAGGTGAAGGAACATAAAATGCAATTCCTGGGAATGTGATTGGTGAGGTACATAAACAATACTCGAAATATTTGTTAGAAAATAATTTCAAGTCCAGGCAGGGAAAACAGAAATTCATAGAGAATTTCAAGGTTATCGACCACACTGAGTTTTATGCCACTATTTGATTTTGTTAAAAAGATCAATAACCGGATGAAAACCTATATTAGGTGAAATAAGCTATTGGTGGCCATTTTCATCAAATTTTACGTACACCGTAACCGTACCATGAAGTTTAATAAACGTTTTAAGACGAAAATAAAAGGTTTTCTAGAAATTGAAAAATATTTTTATCGAGCTTAAATGCTGAATCAAGTTAAGCGGATAAGATATAGTATAGCAGTTTGGATCGATTTTGACTGAACAAGGAATTTCTTAAATTCTGGTGAAAACAGTCACAAATGGCTTATTTCATCCAATATAGATTTTCACCGGATTGTTGATCTTTTTAACAAAAACAAATAGTGGTATAACACCCAGCATGGTCGGTAACCTAGGTTTTCATTCATTTCCGAGATTACCAAAAAGTTTGTATAGTCCCGATATTTTGAATAAAATAATAGTGGGACTCTTCAAATCAAGGAGTAAAAAGCACTAGAATAAAAATGTACACATTTCTAAATTCTGGAATGCCATCCGGAATAATGATTTTCTAAGTTGTTTCTTTGTTTCGAGTTTTATTCAAGTCAATTGCTATTATCGCTCACACACGGGTGTGTAATTAAACATAAGAACATCTATCTATTTCTTCTTATTCTCGATTTTTGAGTTGAAAACACACATATAGAGTATGGAATATCAACTAATGCAGGATTTTTGAGAAAAAACGAAACTTGTATTCCGTAATATCGCACTGAAATAACGAATCCGAGAAAATGGATCAAAATTTAAAAAAATAATAATAAAAGATATTGTCAACACAAAACAATAACAATATTTTTTGAAATCACAATAGAGAGTGCAAAGTGTTTACATTAAGCAGCGACCACCTTTTGTGCATCAGACACAATAAATAGACTGTCTTCTGATAGACTATTATGTATAAGGAAAATAGTAGTATAGATTCAAACAAGAAACATTTATCTCTCTTTTAATAAAAAGCCTGACAAAGTGCTAGCAAGAATATAAAATAAATTCCAAACTGTCTAGTACTTTTCATATAAACAAGAAATAAACGTTGTCTTTAGAAACAGTCAATTCTTAGTCTCTAATTCTTAATGGCATTTCAGATTTTGTGCAAACATTCTAGAATCGCTTTTTACTCCTTGTGTCAAACTTACTTTAAGAAATCTGTTTGTTTTCTGAGCGCTATCACTCTCACTAACTTCATCATCATAATCGTCCATGTTTCCACCATTTTCTGTTCCTTGATGCTGTTGTCGAAGAAGATTGTTATTGCTGTTCATTTGTAGAGGTGGACTTGGCAGTAATATTGATGTTTCTCCGATGTTCGAACCACCACTACTTCCACCTTTTAGGTTACTGTAAACCATCTTTCTTAAATCATCTAGTGTAATTAAATTACTCATATCATCACATAGTTTATTGTATACTCTTTTTATATGTTCGTATCTTTGAACACATTTTGATTTTGTTTCCATCCATTCAACATAATCTTGATATATTTGAACAATAAATGGATAACATTCGTCTGTAGCAAATTTTTTATATTTGTCATGTAGTTCTTCTAAATTTTTACGTCGACGATAATGTGCATCGATCTGTAAACGATTATATGAATTTAAAAGACGATCACGTCGAAATGATTCATTTAAATCGTGTAATTTTCGAATATAAGTCTCGATTGTATGTAACCATGATAAATATTTTTTATTTCGATGAGATAACCAAAGTGTTTTACTATACGGCTGTGAATCATCGGTTGATTGTCCATCAAAATCATTGTCAATTATTGATAATATTTCTGTTTCACATTTGACGAGTTCTTCATACGGATGTAAACATTGACGTACATAATGACGATAACTCTCTTGAATAATCGAAGCCGATGAGGGACGACCAACAGTCACTAAAAAATAGAAAAGAAATATATCGTCATAATGATGGTTAAGCTCCTCTATTCGTTAACTGCAATAGTTTTGATTAAAATTACCTGGTGAAAGACTATTTTCGTTTGACGATGTTGGTGAGACATTATTATTGAGCAATAAAGCTGAAAAACCAAGAAGTATCTTGCCACTTGCTGGATCACGATTTAAGCCTCCATTGTTATTAATAGGACTCTGACTATTATTATGAGAAACAGGGGATGACATATTGGTATTCCCATTCTGTTGGTTACTATTGCAATCAATTTGCTCTAGTATAAGTTTTAATTCATCAATTGATTTGAATATCATCAATTTTTCTCTTATTAAACAAAGAAATTCGACTAATTTTGATTTTAAATGTTGCTGAATGATTGATGTTGAGCATTGAGCCGTTTGTAATATATTCTGATATTCCATTAATTGATCTTTGATATAGAAAAATGAGCCAATGACATCTTTAGACCAATCGCATGCAGCTGCAACATCATTATATTGTTTTATTGGTTTAACCTCAGGAATTATTATCTTAGGAACATAATTATTATCAGATCGTTCGGTGGAAAATGTATAAAATACCAATGGATTTTCTTTTGATGGTGGTATAGGTAATTGTTCGCAAAATGCTTTAATTGTTATTGTATTTGCTTTTGGAAGTGGATAATGAATATTTTGTATACAACAGTAATAATCACCACTATCATTATTATATTTTTTCAATGAATCATATAATTGTGTTATTGATTGTGATGGTTCAAAATACGTACACGTTAAGTTAAATGTTTTCAGATTTAAATAATATAATGGAACAGTATTTAATAAACGATCGGCTTCACTAAAAAAATCACTAAATTTCATTAATTTTAAACGATTCGATTCTAATAAACGTGGTAATAAAGCTTCTAAACGTCGTTTTAAACTTGGTGATAAACGGCATGATGCTGGTAATGTTTTTGACCATTCAATTGCACCACCAGATGAATTTTGAATACCTACGACCAAAAAAAATGAATAGCTGTTTTCATGACAAGAATAGACGTTTGACCTTACCAGATATAACTCCGTCTGGTTTTTGTACTAATATTTCTTTCATTGTTGTACGATCTTTTCTTGTACCATTAAATGGTGAGAATGGTAATTCTCCGCTTAAAACAAACAATACAAATAGGATAATGTTAACAATTTTCTAGGTTACAAAAATAATTACGTAGCACATTGATAAAGGGTAACACCCAATGACCATAAATCGATTTCAAATGGAAAATCAGAAGACTTGCCATTATGTAGAGCACGAAGATATAAGTCTGGGTGTAAATATTCTTCCTAAATTAATAACGTCAAGTAGAAGTCGTTTTATACTGATATAGGGAAAAAGAACAGATAGTAGAGACACAAACTGTTTATGGCAAATAATAATT
The DNA here is from genome assembly GCA_905250885.1 of Didymodactylos carnosus. Lineage (NCBI taxonomy): Eukaryota > Metazoa > Rotifera > Eurotatoria > Philodinida > Philodinidae > Didymodactylos > Didymodactylos carnosus. The sequence goes on along the minus strand of CAJNOQ010000268.1, from coordinate 43,517 downwards.
GTGTAAAAAAATACTCACTGTTCCAACCAAAGATTTAAACGATAATTCACCCTCATTAACCAACATTTCACGTGCCACACCTAAATCAGCTAGTTTGTACGTTCGTTCGCCATTAAGATTGATTGATAACATGATATTATCGGGTTTAATATCGCGATGAATCTAGCAAAGAAATATAAACATGCTTTTAACAATTAAAGTTCATCTCTGATTCTATCGAAGAAGAAAATCTTGTCAGTGCACCTCTTTTGGAGCTAAAATGTGAAACTCCTTAGATTCTGATTAAACATTAAAAAAAATAACTTTGATATGTAAAGTGTAAACGACAATCAATAAATTGAAAATTTAGTACTAAAAATATAAACAAAATCCAGTCGATATTCGAAATAAAAACATTTTAGTGCCTATTCTGCTCTGAGTAATTATGAATAGAAAAAATAAAAATAGTAAGCCCAATGAACGACATGAAAAAATAGGAACACTCTCACTTTCAGCCCATCTTTTTTTTGATTTTTTGCTTAACAATCTTTTTACTTACAATATTTTTTTCGTGTAAATGTTTTAGACCATACGTTAAATGTTTGAATAAAAGCAGAAAATCATCTTCGAATAAGCCATAACGGTGTTCATTCATTTCTAAAATAAAAATTGAAATGTAAAGATTAAAAAATAGTTACACAGATCTACTGAATACCGAGTAGATTATGTAAACTTCCACCATTACAATATTCGATAAATAGTGCTTCACGATTTACGCGCGAAGATGATGGTGAAGTTGGTGTTGTAACTGTGGCATCAAAAATAACAGGTTCTAATGCAATATAACGTACAATGTTTTCATGTAGAGCTCCTTTTAATATTTTTAGTTCTTTATCTAATATTGGACGAAAATCTTTGTCTCGTTGTGCATTCGGCATACGTGAATTATTTGGTGAAGGGATAACATAAACTTTTGCCGCAACCATATCACCCGTTTGTTTATTATACGCTTTGTACACTTGACTCGTCGCACCATGACCTAATAGATCTTGTACAGCCCAAAAATAATTTTGTGTTTCTTCCACACTCATCTCTTATTGTTCAATTGTTGTGCACAATCACAGTAAAAAGACTGAAGTCAATATAATAAATTGACACCGTCCAAATAATTCTAGAATTTTCAAAAACTAAGTTAAACTGTTTCTATTATATATTTAAAAACGGAAGAAAGTTCATAGCAATCTGACTAACTCATAATGTGTGATTAACTGATTGTATGAAAATGAAGTCTAATTTCCGGCATTACGTGCAATGTAAAAGAAAAAAAGCTGTAGTATAATTTCTTCTGTTTGTATTGTTTATCTATTGTAATTCTTAAGCTCTGTTCTCTAAACAAAGCAGCTCACCTTCAGATTAATCCTGTAAAATTAACGGCATATACAAAGTCACTGCATTTACTGCTGTGCTCTCTTTTATGTTGTTTTTCTGAATCTCAAAAGGAAGTACTCGAGTAAATAAAATGTGTTACTATAAAAAAATAAATCATCAATTCTTTTTATTTTACTTTTATAAAAGAAAAATAATACAGAATAAATATCGTTTTTGACCAACCGTCAACTTAAAAGTACACATGGTCAAAAAATGTTCTCCTTCAACGATTTATCTTCTAACGTAACACATTGTGAATATTTTCACTGAAAAAAGACGTTAAAAATAAATAATTTAACATTTGTTTCACATGCTAAAGCGAGCTTTCAAAATAAATTATATTCATTTCTTGATATAGACTTGATAACAATAACAATAGGAAGTTTTGTTTCAAAAATATCATAATCAAAAAAATATTGTGGAAGACAAATTGACTCAAAGCAAAAAGTAATATGTGAATGAATGAAAGAATAAACCATAAACATACAGAAAAAAAATAAAACAAAACAACTTGCCTTTTCTAATATATAACAGTAAATTCAAATCTGTATATTTCGCATATTTTGGATGTCACATTGCTGTTTTTAAACTATTAATAACCAAAAGTCAACATTACACCTATGATGCCTTATCTCGCCTCGCCTAGCGACGTCATATAAGGTGGACCAGAATTACTGAAACGAATTGACTACTAATCACTACTGAAATGTTTTAGTAATTTTGGTTCACCCTTTATATATTGGTTAACATTAGTATAACTGTAATGATCGAGAATTAAAGTAATCAAGTAATTTTGTTCATAGTAAAAGTTATCGAAAATTTCCATAAACTGAAACTGAAATAAAAATCGTTTTTTGAATATGTTTCTACTAGAATAAAATTAACTACATATGCTCGACATGTGTACAAAAAAAAACGTTCTCTTGGGGATTGTTTTAACAATAGTTATAAGTAGCTTTTACAGCTCTCGAACTCATCTTAGTTAATGCTTCACTTAATTCTAGGTGTTTCATTAAAAGTTTGAAGTAACACCTTACATCTTCGTTCTAATTTAAGTTTGTCTTAACTAAAAAGAACGTGATTTTAGCTTAAGCACTGACCTAAAATTGTCTTAAAATAATGCCGTAAACACACTAAAACGAACGAAACGTTGACATAAGTTTGTGCTTAAGTTTATAAATTTAAGAATGTTGATGACACTTTATTATATCTATAAGAAATATCTCAGTGTAATGGGAAAAGTGGAATGTTCGCTTAAAAGTTAGATAGCATTCGTAGGTTTTTACCTCCGTTCCACCTGCTTATGTAGTATAGGTATATTCCTTCTGATTTACCGTTTTCTCGAGTGTTATGGCGTGGGTGAGTTTTATTCTCCAATGAACGTAGAGAACGGTTTCAACGTCTCAATCCATTGTCATAGTGAATTATCTCAGTGATATTTTCCTTAACTGTTTAACCAAAATTTCAAATAAATGTAGGAAAATTTTTATATTCTCATATTGGAAATAGGTCGAGATCATATTGGATGTTACATACCACAACCATGGTAGCCTCGCTTCTGGTATTGGTCAAAATCCCACAATCATGAAGGAGTTAGGATAGCAAAACTGTCACTCAGTCAATCGAGCAATTTGTTTCTTTTTCAAATTCTCTTCCCGAGCTTTCATATCACGTTTTTTTACTGATTAGTTTGATTTCCCGCTGTGCAATGGGTGTGACAAGTTTTTCTCGCGCTCTCCTCCATTATTCTCTTTTGTGGTCTCGCCCTGTCTGGATTTTTTTGCTTGTTCCAACTTTTTTTGTTAGTATTTACACTTCTAGACGTTATGACCGACATTCACGATTGTATTCCACTAATTTCATACTATACCAGAAGTTAATTTTATTAGATTGTCTTTGGGCAGTCACATTGGATCAACAAAAAATATTAATCGTCCACAAGAATGAGTGAAACTGCGCTTATTAAACGTTTTTCTGAATTGTCAACATCTCAACAAAGTGTGGAAACGATCTCACTTTTTCTTCTGCATCACCGACGTCAATCACAACTAATTGTTCATGTTTGGGCAAAGGAATTAATTCGTGCGCCACCACAGCGTAAAATAGGTAAACTTGATATATTTTTGAACGATTGTTAGCGAAGATTATGAATGAACAATCATATAACTTCTAAAACTATCAATTGCTTTTGTTTTAAAATTGTAGTTTCAATAATAATTCAGAGCACGGACTATTATTTTGTATTGTTTAATTCAAATAATCTTATTTTCTTTGTTTTTAGCGTTTCTTTATGTTGCCAATGATGTTATACAGAATGATAAACGAAAAGGTGGCGAGTTTGTTCGTGATTTTTTACCAGTGTTGGCCGCAGCTGTCGAACACATTGTACGCTGTGTAGATAATGCCACTAGAAGAACCGTGAAACGTATAATTCAAATATGGAACGAAAGACAAATTTATGAATTAGATGCAATTAAATTATTAAAACTGTCGTACGAAAATGGAGTAAATATAAATATTTTAGGCTCTAAAAGCATTTTTATTTGACAGGATTTTTATAAGTCGATATTGAGATTCAAGGCATCGTGGTGTTTATTCAGATTTTATCTAGACTATGAAGCTAACAAAATGAAGTTTTTATCTTTAATTTAGACTCAATCAAACGATACAGTCAATAACAACAACAAAAATAGTAATTCAAATTTATCGGATGAAGTAGATGATAACGATGAAAGGCAAAATGTAGATAATGTCTATATGGCGAACAGAACTTTAAAACGCTCTGCAACTAATAATAACACAACTAATGATGTATCAATCAAACGACGTCGTAAACCCAAACGTAAATTATCATTGAGAGAAGAGACAAGACGTGATTTGGCGATAAATCCAATACCAATTCCAATAGCCGATGAACTCGTTAAAATGTTACAAGAATTAGAAAATTCACCATCATCTGACGCTGTTGTACGTGAAAAAATAGCTGCTCTTCCACCAGAAGTCAGTGATGTTAATTTATTAAAAACCCTTCGAGATAAAGCAGAAGCAATGGAACTATATCAGATTGTTACTGAGGCACATCGTTTATTAGATGAATATAATTTACGCTTAGAAAGTGAATTACGTTCAAGACGATATACAGCAAAGATGTTACAAGGTTTTATTCAAGCACAGGAGCGACAAAATGAGTATGAAGAAAGGTTATACGATGAATATAAAGTGAAATTACCAAAATTAGATTTGATTCGAGAAGAAATTGAACAACATCGTCAAAACATGCCCGATTGTGACCGAATACAAGATGATTTAGCACCATTACCAAGTGCTGGTGATTTGTTTTCAAAATAATAGTGTTTATGACATTTACTTTTACGTACATGTGTTATTCGATCCTTTTGAATGTAGTAAACAAAGGAGTCAAAGCTTTTTTCTTTTAAACGCGATAGAATCGCTATGACCTTAAGACATCAGTGTTCAATTTGTTTATCAAAATAATGGGGCATGTTTACTGCTAGCAGAAGTTTGCTTCCACAAAAAAAAATGCTTTTCATTTAACTAGCAAATTTACAATCTATCTGGGATGCAACCGTTTTGAAAACGGTTAATCAAAATTATAGAAATAAAAAAAAGTTATTACTTCTTGTTTACTTTCGTCATATGTTAGCACACTTTTTAAGGTGCACACAAGTGCTTTTGACAGTATGTAGGATCTGTTTTGTATAGCTTGTTGATTTTTGTCTTATTTTTTCCTTGTACATTAAAATATGTGATCTTGTTGTCGCCGTCGAATATTTTTCGTTGTAACTAAAAATTGAAATAAAATCAAATAAATGATTAAGTGTTAAGTAGCTTAACTATAATATTATATGAAATATTTAAGACGTAAATGATAAAATAATTACATCAAATTTTTATTATTCTACGGTATTACAAATATGAAACAGATGATTGAGGATGATCTTTGAAGTGTACCATTCAACAACGCTAATAATAAACTTTCTCTATAACTGTTATTTTGTCAGCAAGTAGATGTTTTTCTCAAGTAATGCCTATCTAAAAAATCCTAATAATTCTTTTATACATTCATTCTAGGCTTTTATTGAAAAACAAATGATTATTTTTAAGTAAAATGTCAAGTGATCCTGTTGATACTATACTGGTTCTAATCCGATTCGTAACACTAACCGCATACATAAAGTATTAAACTTCATCAGGATCGGAAAAAACGAGCAATGTTCTTAATCACCTTCACAGGGCGAACTCGAGAGACAGCTTCACCTATCTTTTGGTTTAACATTTCGTTAAAACATGTGGTCATACGACAAGGAGAGAATGGAATCTCTTGTATTTGTTCCACTTTTACATCGAAGAAAGAATAGGAAAAACAAATTTTCGGTGATTTTTAGAGTATCTATTTTTATTGATTTCCTTGTTGTTTTATTCGAGTTCAAAATAAGATAGGCTGTTATTCTGCTTGATGCTTCGGTAATAACTCGATCAGGAGAGGAGAAGAAAATCTTCTGAGCTCCGCCTATTTTTAAAACGCTCTATGACTTTCTGTGTCTTCACTTCTTATCTTCTTTTTTTATTCATAATGATTTAGTAAAGTAATTTTATAGAAGTTCCATTGTCTTACAATGTATTAGCATTAGTAAGTTAGGAAATTAGTCAGTTTGGGGCGTTTTTTTTTCATTTTTGTATTATTTCGGTTATGTTGGATCCTGTTTAATGCATTCATGGTGTCGAGTTTTGATTTTAGCATAATGGTTGTTAGCAAAGAATAAATTAGCCTCTCCATATTTTTAACATCCTCTGTCAATTAGCAGAACTTAAATCATTGAATTAGTCGAAAAGTGGATTGTAAATGGGAAGAATTAGTGGAGAAAAATAGTTATGTTTATAAGTCATCCACTCAGAGAAGCAAAATCTGCCAACATTTCTCCGAAAAAAGTGAAGTAATCACATTTTCTTTCTCATTTCTCCTCCACTTTGAATCATGACTGATACTTTGAAAAAACTTTAGTCGATTTTCCTCAATTGCTTTTTCACCTTATTGAACAAGAGCTCAAAAAAGTTCTTTCGATTTTATTTTTCTGAAGAGATAGTACGAATTAAAATTTTGAAAATTGTCTGAAAATACTTTTTTTCTCGAGCGTCGCTCGTGCGCATAGATTCGGTACCTCCGCCTCATTTAAAAGTGGTGCATACCAATTCTAGAATATGAAGATATACTCGAAGTGACATATTCTAAATAATTTAATTTGAGTTGTTGGGATCTGCTAGTTTAGTCCGTATGAGTAAGAACTACATGTATTAATAAAACTTTAGTAGCTACTGATAGTTTGAACGTATATATTTGTTATAAATGAAATTATTTCTCGCAAAAATGCGCAAAAATAATAAATGATTGGAAGCGAAAAAAGTAAAAATATCAACTATAATATAAATAAGTATCTGTATAAAAAAACATTGTAATCAAAAATAAATACACTAATTTCACAAATAGATAATAGAAAAAAAAAAAGTATAATAAATATACTGAGAAAATCTTAATGTTTCAATTAAGGGTACGAAACTTTCCTCATTCACGAATTTGCTCTATCGTTGATCAAATTACGTAAATCTTTTGCTACTTGATCAAGTAGTTTTTTATCATCTTTTTCGGATTGTTGACGAGAACCAAAAGGAAAAAATGGTCTTGCACGTTTCAAACCTTCTCGCATTCTAAAACAAACGTATGCATATAGATAATCTGGGGGTGAAAAAAAAATAGAACAAATGAGATAAGTACACACTTTTCCACGACGATTAATGCTGCTTGAGGTGTAACACGCGCAAATTGTGCGTCTTCTTTTCCAAAATCGGTGAGATACTTGTTCCAATCTTTATTTATAACTAGATCAAGTAACTAAATAAGAAATATTTGACGACTAGTGTTCTTATCGTAATAGTTTCAACTCACTTGTCGTAAATCTTGGAAATAGAGTAATAATGTACTATTGTCCCAATTTGGAATTTGAATGCACGAAGCAAAAACTGAAAAATAGAACATTGAATTATTTATTAATAATTCTAAATAAAATTTTATTACCTTCACATTGCATAAGATCAAGTTCAAATTGTTGTAAAGCACCAAGCGATATCGCTTTGACATCTGGACTAAGTAATATATTCATTAATGATGTAGAAATGTGTTTACACGCAGATGAGCATGTTGTTTGGGATAGTTGGGTCTGAAACGAAATATTTACTTAATTTTATTTTAAATGAGGAAACAATAGATTGTTATTACTACTGAATTTATATTCGGGAAATGAGAGAGTGATTAAGCATAAGAGAGGAAGATATGTAATAACGTTTTAGCCTCGATTCCAAAAGTTATTAAGCAATAGACAAAAATCTAAATTATTTTAGCATTAGTCTATTAACAATAGCAGCAGATTATTGTTTTGAAATTGACATGAATAATTGACATCCTGTGAAAATTTCCCTCAATTTCTGACTACTTACTTTTCGCTGTTGAAATGAAGAGAAAAAGAATGCAAACAAATACTTTGTGCAAAAAGGTGGGTACAACATACTGGTAAATGTGTGAATGCACGGAATGTAGTTTCAAGAAATTGTATTGTCGTTTGTATGTAATTACTCGCAAAGCCGGCGGGTTCAGGCATTAACCAATCGTATGAAGCTGAACAAAAGAAAGCGGCCAAAATATTATTTTACCTGCTAATTAGAAAACAAACAAATAGCGTGCCTATATCAAGACATTGATCAATTTTATCGTTTAATTTATCATAAATACGATCTTCTACGAGACTTCTTATATCCTATTAAAATTAAAACACAAAGAGAATGAATCATCATATATATTTGAATTGAAATGATTTACTTTGAGCATTGATGGACCTTGCAACTTCAAACTAATTTGTTTGGCATTTCCACTACAAGAAGTCAATTAAGTTTTTCCAATTTCTCTAGTAAATATAGTTACTCACTGTACTAAAGCGGCAATATAATCATCAAGAAATGGCATTGAATTTTCCAAATGTAATGTATTTATACATATTTGAACGAGCTAAAATGTGTATAAAAAAAATGGTATTACAGCTATAAAATCAAGAAAGCTTTTTCAATGTACTTGTGAAAAAGTTAATTGAGATTCTGATTCGGTTCCTGTTAATTCAACTAGACATGTTTTTAATATTTTTGTTAAAAGTATATTTGTTGGTTTACGAATCATATCGTCCACATCTGTTTTACTTAAAATTAAACAAGCAAAAATATTATCGTTTTTCTGATAAAAAATACAGATAAATGATAGAAATATTACCTAATATTTAAACCTTCGGCAAATTTTGAACACACAAGTATGAATTCTTTAATTTCTGAATATAAATTTGGCACAGATTCACTATAAGGTAAAGTGCGTGGAAATGGTATCTAAAATTGAAATATAAGTTTTTGAAGTAGTTATAATAATTTATATTTTAATACAAAGATAAACACCTTTTCAGTTGCTTCAATTCTCATCGGAAATTGTCGCAATAGTCTCTGATATTGTTCTTCATCTTCAATTATTAACGGTGTATAAGTATCTTTTGTTAATGTATCACGACAACGTTGCCCCCATTGTGATAATAATAACTGATGATAATTATCTCTAAAATAGATGAAAACAAAAAAATACACTAATATATATGTTTTATTAAAAATTTTTATACCTTAATTCCATAATGACATCTAACAACGGTATTACTGGAAATCCCGATTCCTAAAACAAAAAAGTAATGTGAAAACATTAATAATATATTGTTAAATAATCTATATTTCAATAGATCGATAATTGAAAGTATATCTAACTGTTTTATAAAGAATAAAAAACTTTAATTAATTAAATACTTACTTTAATAGCTGCACAAAATAAAACCACAACAATTTTCATATCCAACATTAATTCAGGATTATAAGATTTTAACTAAATCGATAAACAAATATGAACTATTGATCAAATAAATATTCTAAATTAAGCAAGCATGAAGCAATACTAAAAACTAAGCTAAAATTATCTTTTAAATTTAATTAAAACAAAATTTTTATTTAATCTTTTCTCATTCATATTTTTAGATTATATGTTCAGATTATAAATAAAAATTAAATAGAGCTATATACCTCATTTGGTTGCATGCAAAAAGTCTATAAGACACTGACATTGTTTAGAAGAAGAAAAAATTTAGAATAACGCTATACTGGTGAAAGTTTCTTTTACTTCTCTTATGGTAATATAAGTGAAAGCCAAAATATCTTAGTATTAACAGTGAGACTACTATCTATTGTGATTTTTTTCGAAAATGACAAGATAATATTCAAAGACAGATAGAAAAAAACAAACAATTGAGATCTATCTTACCACAGCTAATCTTAAAACAGCTAGTAATTGTTGTATAGCTTTTTCACAAAGGTCATAATAAAAACGTTGATCAATCACACCATCTGTTGTATTCAATACATGATCTTCAATAATAAAAAATCCTGTTACACGTTGTAAATATTTTTTAAATGAATCAAATGATTCATGCATTTTTGGCGGTGTATCCATAATGACTGGTGCTTGTTTTCGTTTTTCACGTTGATAATGTTTTGAAAAATCATCTTTTAAATTTAAAAATAAATTTATATGTAAACTTTTATACATTGATGAAAAATCAATTAATTCTGTTATATTTGTATCGGTCATTGTTGAATCATTTGTTTCATTTGATTGTTGTTGTTGTTGTTGTTCTTTTCGTCTATCTTCTTCTAACATATAATAACGTTTATCTATATTTAAACGAGAAGATGCCTAGAATAAGAATATTATTTCTAATAAATATATTAAAATCGAGTCACTATTCATATACTTGTGCAAAAGCACTTTTTCCAACTTTATCAGCATGTGTAGCAACATTTTCTAAGAAATTTTTTAATTCATTGTATGATTCATTCCGAATAGCATCACGAAATTTGGCAATATTTTGTTGAATAATTTCAGACCAACGATGTTCTTTAACAAGAACTAAATGTTTTGTTTCCAATTGTTCAAGTAGTTTTAAAGCTGGATATAGTCTAAAAAAGAGTAAACTATAAATTATATTAGAAAATAAATAACACTAATTACTTACTTTTTTTCTTCCATACATTCTTGAAGTTTTCGATATGTTTCGAATACTAAAATGAAATAGAAAATTGAAAAAATAAAAATTCAGATGATTTTTTTCTCTCTTTTTATAGGACTGAATAAAATTCATACCAGGAAATGCCTGAGATAAGGCTTCTATTGTTTGTTGTATATTACGCCGTCGATTGTATTGTTGGATGAGTGATTCTGTTTTTTCTGCTAAACTTTTTCCAGCTGTTTGCATCATTTGATTATTTTTAACAAGTTCATTCTAAATACAAACAATAGAAACGAGGATAAGTACAGATATGTAAAATCCAATTTTTTTTTTATCTAATAAATACCTTCATACTTGTTGTATCTTTTCGCACTTGTAACAATTCATGAAATGCTTTTACAAAATTTTGATATTGAAAATTACATAATTTTTCAATTTCTGAATCGTAATATTTAATGCGATCATCTAACTTACGTAAAAATTCACTTGAATCATTCTTGATAAATACAGAACTGAAAAATAAAAGGAGAGTTGTCTAACCCAATTAAAAGAAGAGAAAAATTTGTATGTATACCGAACACATGATGTCAATTGAGTACTATCTGATGTTTCCAGTTGTCGGAGAAGATTGTCCAAATACGTGTCGGATACACGAGACTCACTATTCATCTTAAATAAGAATTTAATCTATTTTTCATTCATTTTGTTTTAAATCGAATGATTAGTAAAGAGTAAAACTATGTATTTGTTGTTTTTTTTTTGTCCATTATATCTAGTGTAAGAAATCTTACAATTATTTTGCCATATCTTTTTATACTTTGTCTATTGTTACACACACCTTTATTAAACAATCAAATAAAATAAATCAAAGACGGTCTACACACAGAAACGAACATTATCATCGTAAAAAGTAAACATTTACAAAAAGAAAAACCGAGCAGTATATGAACTTAAGATAAACGGTGAAAAAGAGAGAGCACAGTTTTTGTATATAAACAACTGAAAGAACAATAACTATCAATAAATTTAGAACCGCGGATCCATAATAATGTGCACGATAAAAAATAATAATAGCTATTACAAAAAAAAACAAAAGATGAGAGAATGAAGTAGACTATAAACAGGCGTGTATTTATTGGATCGTAAACATGATGCCAGTGAAAGGTGATATATATATATAATCTAATTTTACAGACTACATTCACAAATGCATTGAAAACTGGCCATTCACCGATAAAATAAATAAAATTAAATGAGTACAAACAAAATTTTCTAAGCATTCTTTTATTTTTTATTTTTTTGTTTACTTCAAGCAAACATAATTACAAGACAAATGAAAAATGGTCTACCATTAAAAAAAAATTTTTTCTTGTGGAATGTGAGCACACGCTAAAAATGTTTTCGATATTGTTGACAAATGATTCAAATTCATTAATCTGAAAATTTGCGTATGTGATTAATTTATTCAAAACTTTTTTGTCCGCTCAATTCAGTGCCAATTTTGTACGCTGTTATTTTAGTCCAATCAATTTTAGCCTTTGTTATTGGTAATTGTCGACGAAGTGCTTTAAAAGTTGACTCCGACATTGCTTGATAATTTTCATTAACAGCTTGCTAAAAAAAAAATGAAACAAAAATGCATTTTATACATCTAACAAGACCACACAAATGTTATTTTACTTGATAATTATCCTCGGCTTGTTTTATAATTCTAATCATTTCTTTAGTTGTTGTATGTTCATCCTAACATGAAGGAAAGAAAAATATTTCATCTTTGAATCCGGCTAAGCAAGTAACAAACCTGTATACTAATTGATTCACTGAAATCTTTACTGCTAACTAACTGAACATTACCATCTTCATAATAATGAACCTTAAAAAGAAGAACAGGAGTTAAATAGAAGTCATCTGCTTTCGGTATCTTACGTACTTGAGCTTTAACCAGTCCTTTAAACTCGCATTCTGATTGTCCTTTGCTAAAACTGATTGACCAATTTGATCTCCAACGACCGTTCCTAAAATGATACATATAGTTTATATTGCATTATAGATAACTTCCTTCATCGATTACCAAAAATTTTTTGGTTCATATTTATGACTTTCGATAAATGCAGTTAACGATATTGTATCACCATCACTTGCGCCAACAATTGTACATGCACCATATGGATAACGTTCTTTAACATAATCTGTTAATTCTTTTTCAAATGCTACACGCCACGGTTCCGATTGTTCATCCGGTTGATGTGGTTGATATTCGGACGCTTCACGACGTAAATGATCAAATCTAGAAAAAAAAAAGAATTTCAATTGCTCTTGAGATGGACAAAATTCAATATAGAACACCTACTTGAATGTTTGTCTTGTTCTCGGATCAAAAAATCTTCCATCACCTTGATCAGTCACTTCTGTTATTAGACATTCTTCATCACTATTCTGAATTTTTGTTGGAATATATTGATCTTTATTATATTCAGCAAATGCTCTAAAATGAAGATTAGAACATTGATAAAGTCAACTTGATACTAAAAGTCCTAATCAAAGTTGAAGTTTGGTATCCTTACTTAGAAACAGACTTTCGAACAAGATTATCATCATTTAACAATGTACGAACATCTAAACATAACAGAAACAGTCCATTGTATTTAAACTAACATTTTTAAACTGATTTCGTTTTTCTTACCATTAAATACTTCGTTAAATTCTCCTGGCGGCGCATGTGCAATAAAACGTTTAGCTATGCCAGCCTGTTAAAAAACAAAATTAAACATAATTTTGTCATATCGCTAATTGATTCAACCTTACCTTTTGTTCGTCGCTTAAAGTTTCACTCATGGAAACAAAAACTTTAAAATAAATGTATAAGAAGGTTAATAACAAACTTATGAATCTAAAATCGAGAAAATTTATTCGAGATTTAAAAAATGATGGCAATATAACTTTTCTACATAAAAAATTACTTGTCTAGATGAAGGAAGTCAATGAGAGAGTCTATCTTTAATGGTAGATAATATCAGCGAGTCTATTGCCTATAGAGCATTTAGTGAATAACAAAAATTTTAAATGACTAATACGTTTCTTTGATGAAAATGACAACAAATAATAATAAACAAACATATATTATTCCAGTGATTGTCCTACATCTTGTTGTTGAATGATACCTTCCGTAAATGGTTTTTGAGCAATATCTTCATAGTATTTTCTTACTTCAAACAATACAACACTCAGAGCAATACCAACATTCAGAGAATCAACATCATTCAGTAATGGTATGTATACTAGAATAGATTAAAAAAAGAAATTGAAAAGAATTAGATAATAACAATAGCTCAACGCAAATTTCTCACCCATTTTCCCCGAATGTTCAATGGTTAATTTTCTAGCTTGATTACTGATGCCTTCTGTTTCTCCTCCAATTATAATTGTCGTATGATCAGATGATTTTGTTTTATTGAATGCTTCCCATAATGGAAGATATTCAATTGGTACATCCCTGTATAATGGCAAATATCGATTATCTTGCTTCATATATGAACGATCTTCTATTTTCATTCGTTTATTATCGACTGTGTTACGTCCATCACGTTTTCGATCTTTAATTTGTTTATCTATCATTTCTTTAAATAATGATTTTGCAGCGGCTAAATGAATTATATAACAACATCTAACCTAAATAACCACTACAATTGATTTGTTTTTTTACCTTCATCCTTTGATTTTGTGTCAGATGATGATGATTGCAGTTCTGGCGGATCCATTGAATATTTGTGATCAGCCAAATAGATTTGACTTGTATTAGGTATATAATTCACTAATGTTTCCCAACCAATTTCATTTACCATTGGCAAACGAAAATGTGCACCCATACCCGACCGTATCACTTTAGGATCCCAAATGTCAACGCAACCTAAATGATGCAAATTTATAAATTAAAAGATGCTGCTTGAAAGAAGCAACAAGTAACAATGATTTACCTTTCGTTGCGATCAGCCTATCACATCCAACAGACGCACATGTTCTTATTATTGTTCCCATATTTCCCGGATCTCGCACATTATCACAAATAACGGTAATTGGTAGTTCAATCCGTTGTTGAAATGGTGTTTCGCCTGGTTTTGGCATTGTAAATAGCGCTGAAATACAAATTGAACGACAAAAAATCCAAAATACTTTGAGATTTAACATGTCACAACTATTTACCCATAATACCTTGATTTGTTTGTACATCTGACCATGTTTTAAATGCTGTTGTCGATACTTTGTAAACATCAAATTGTAAATTTGTTTGAGAAAAGTCGATTGCCTACAAAATATTGGATAATTCATTTTAAATGGTTTGCTGAAAAGAAAAGAAATACGCCCAGTGAGTATCAAGGGGATGGGGAGCGAAGACGATGAAATGTTGGTTCAGTTTCTTTTAACTTACATCTAATATTTTTTTATCTGTAACATAAACGGATAATAATTCACCGCCTGCTTGTATCGCATCGGCAACCAAACGTTTTCCTTCCAGGAGAACGAAGGCTTTTTTATAACGATCAAAACGATTTTTTGCTTTCATTATACGTGAACTATAAATAAGAATTTTAAGTAAGTTTTGTCTACAAACAAATATTTTTTAAAATACCTAAATCGAATATCATTGTCTTTCAGTGAAACGATGCGTTGCAATGGATTTTTCATTGTAGCTAATTGATCAAGAAATGCTGGATCACTTGTAATTTGTTCACGTAGTGGATCAAAACGATCGTAAATCGTATTCAGATCAACATTAGATAAACTAGCACCTGAATAAGTGAAAATAGAGATATCTATGAGAAATTGTCTCGAACAAAAAAATTTACCTGGTTTAGATGCAGCTTTTTTTGTCCGTACTCTATTCTGGCGTAACTTTCTATTTGGTTGACGTTCTTTTTCGTTTTCCGATGGGATGGGATTTGCTGTTGTCGTTTTCACAGGTTTACGGTAACGTATTTCCGTAGCATATCGATAATGATTTAGTAACATGTCTGTCATTCCATTATCGCGAAATATTTTCTCGCTATTATTGCATGCTAATATTGATGCAGCACGTTGAATTAGAAAAGAATAGCTTAATCGGTTAGAAAGACAGAAACTGCCCACTCGTGATACCATCTGAAAAACTGTCAGACATTAAACCTCTGAAGATGTCAAGCCTTACAGTGTTAAGTATTTAGTTTAAATAATCGTGTGAATTTAAGTGTTATGGCTCGATTTTTTAATTTTCTATGTTGAGTTTAGGTCTTCTACATCAGTTTCTCACCGAACATAACTCAAATATCTTTTACTTCTTTTCTTCTTCTTTTTATATCTGTCGTTTACTACTTAGTTCGGTACTTTAAACAACAATGACTATTCAACATGATAGATGACGTCTCAGTTCGGGAGCAGACTAATTGTGAACTGTCTCATGTGATACGCCCTTTTTTGATTCTTTCTCCCTACATTCAAATTCAAAAATGTTTATGTTAGTAGGTTTCAAGTTCAACTTATGAATATCACAAAATATCGTCATTGAGAAAAGAAAGAGTTCAGGACTGCCGTCAATATACTTAATAGTGGGAGGAGGATTAAAGGATTACTGCCAGGAATATTATATTACAGAATTTGTGAAAACAGGAAGTGTTTATGGTGTGAAGATGATATTACTTTATTTATTTTTCCTAGAAAAATTGGACTCGCTCCTCCGCACCAGTAGTAGACGTTGTAGATTTTAATGCAAGAATAAACTTGTATTGTATTTTAGCAAATTCTCATGACTAGTGATATCCCCAACGGGGAGGAGGGGGGTTCCGATTTTTTAGACATATTTGACAATTTAATTTTTGGTAAGCATTAAAAAGTTAAGATAAGCTGCAATGTAGTACTATGATACCTTTTTGTGCTCCCATACCATAAAGATACGTCCTTAGGGCCTTCCGTAAATCGAATGCTGTTTCATGAGAAAATGCCGTACAGAGGAGCTCGTCTCATTTTGTTCAGAAATGTTTGCTCTATACGGTGAAGTTACTTGCAAAAAATTTCTCGATTGAACTTGGAGAATTGTTTTTCTGAGATTTGAGTTTTCAAGAGATCCTGGTTTTAAAAGTTTAGATAGAACCTTTGTATACACCACATCAGATCAAAAATTGTTTCAGATGTTCAAATCTTTTTTCAAATTTGTCCTAACTATTATGGTCGACGAGAAAAATGAAAAATAAAGGTGGACGAATAATTTTTCGACCTACTGTAGGTTTACGCGGCGAAGTATTTAATACACAAAAGCCGCTGTCAAGCTTCGTTAAGTTTCCTATTAACATACATTATAGAGCTGCTTACTTTGTAAGGTCGTTTCGGTAACAATGGTATTCCTGAATAAGTATTTGCTTAGTTCTAAAACTATCAAAGTAACGTTCCAGTTATTGATGATCGAAGTATAAAAGATTTTATATGAACGAATTTTTTTGCTAGTTTATTTTATGGTATCAGTGTGCGGTCAGTGTTAGTATTTGTGCACTATTGACTATATTCAGTGGAGTGTTTCCGAATTTGATCAAGTTTGCACCTCTTCTGATTGACTGGAGAATAGCACGTAAGGTAGGAAAATTCAACGGTATCTAACGGTTCAAAATGTGTTTAAACATGTATTTAATAGGCGACGGATCCACTAAGACTCGTGAGGCTCGAGTCTCACCTGATTTCCGCCCATTCAGACTCAACCTCACCTAATTTTGGACTTGATATTCCGTTACAGCACATAGTTTTCAGGACCTTTTATGCACTTGTGTTAGTTTCTGTCTTTGGAGTTCAAGTTCAAGTTCAAATTTATTTTGCATAAGCAAGAACATCACAAAAGAAAGTAAACGTTTAGTAACTTATAACATCTGATAAACAGAAGCCTTAGTGATACCTGTATAACTAAAAACAAACAAAATAAGAGAGCATTCCTCAATGAACAAACAGAAGATAAAATAAATACAGATAGAGTTGTTTAAGTCAAATCCAATTCTCGTCGAAGCATCTCCTTTGTGACTATTCTGAAGTGCCAAGGGTGAAGGGAGATTGTTCCATTCTTTAGATGTTTTTGGTATAAAAGAACTACGAGTGGTTTTAAGCTTAAAGTTTGGAATTACTACCCGTCTGTTATGTCCTCGGCGTAAAGTCTGACGAGTGGTAAGAGGTGAGATAAGCTTGTGAGAAGAAACAGAACTTCTACCGTGATAGATTTTATGAAAGTAAGTAAGCTTGTAATACTGACGACGCACTGATAAAGACAATAGTTTCAGTTTTTTGAGAACTGAAAACATACACTTCTCTGATAACTGTTGTTAATAGCAATCGTATGCATCTAGCAATTATTGATTCTTTTATTTTGAGAAGCCGAAGCTTTGAATTACGATCGTAATTATCATCAGCTATAGTTTACAATAAGGGAAAAATAAGATTGAGAAAACGATCGAATGTATATATAGTTGTGTTTTTTATTGTAAACTATAGCTGATGATCATTATAGATTGTAATCGAAAGCTTCGGTTTTTTCAAATAAAATATCAATGTTTGTTGTGTGTATACGATTGCTATTATCTTTACTGAGTTATATTCCAAGAAACAATATTGGTAAGGTGTGCGTAATACAAACTTGCAGTAAAAAAAATTTCCCAACTTATTATACATTGCTGGATAGAGCTTATCGAGCTGATTAAGGAAATTAATTTTTTAATTTTTCAAAAACTTTTTTCCATATCAAAACATTATAAATACTTGAAAGATGTAAAAACTCGAGAAATCCTTCAAGTTCAAACTACCTTTAATATCTTGGCTCTAGATCGTTTTAAAGTCTTTAAGCAATTTTTTTCGAATTCAGCGATAAAAACCCAATATAAAAGATGTTTGATGAATTTTGAATTTAAAAACCTGTCGAGCATGGACATCCCAAACCAGCCCTCCAAAGTTTTTTTGAACTTGAAAGATTTTTCGGGTTTTTACATCCTTCAAGTATTTTTATGTGTTAACATGGAAAAAAGTTTTTGAAAAATTAAAAAATCCATTTCCTTGAACGTATTTTTTGTAGTAGAAAGTAGTACGAAACATTTCCTTATTCCCAAAGCTTTCTAGAAAACCTTTTAAAAACCAAAGTACTTTCTGTTTGCTTTTAAAACTATTATGAAAGTTCATGGCGTAGCACAGATAAAATGGAGTATCTGTCGATATTTTGAAACAGTTTGGAACAATTTTGAATGAATTATGAATTTTTTAATTTTTGGTGAAAATAGTGAAAAATAGATTATTTCGTCTGGTAAAGGTTTTCACTAGTTTTTTAAGGTTTATTGAAAAAGAAACATAGCAATAAAAATTCAGCGTGGTCGATAAACTATGTTCCACGTGTTTTGAAAGTTCCCTGACAAAAAGTTTAGCTGCTAGGTAGGTGCTCGGAAAATGCCTATGGCTCCTAAACCATGGTGGAGGTAAAAGCATGGGACTTGCGTAGTTTCAACTGTCAGAATCACATGGTTCTAGCTCTTTCCATTAAAAAGTTATTCAAAAACTACTTTTTTCCATTCTATTTTGAAATGGATAGTAGTAAAGTTCTGCTGTTCTTAGCATTCTAACCGCATAAAGCCCATATTGTTCGATAATATTCTGTGGTGCAGATAGTTCCAAACTCGGCTTGTTTGAGCGGAAGCGTAGTACTGGAAACCGGGTCGGAATTTCTTGGAATTGTAGGATCTTACACAACTCACAACTGTATAAATGAAATAAAATCGAGATATGTTTTTAATTACACTGTTTTATATTTATGTTTCTAATTCATCCATAAACTTTGTTATATTTCTAAGAGATAAACGAAATAAACAAGTAAACAGTACCCAAAGTAGATGCGGAAGCCATGTCTTTTTCTCACGCTTTTATGGGTGTTACAAAAAGAGTATTGGCTCTGAACTATCGAGACACAGTCGTTTACTGTGTCTCGACAGTTTAGAGGTAGAGCGTTGTTCTTGATAACGGATATCCTGGGTTCGATTTCCAGTCGAGACATGCTCTTTCTGTTTGTTTGTTTATCAAATTTTAGCCACTATAAAAAACTGTTTAACGACATTCAGTCTTAAAAAAAAAAGGTGGATAAACCTAGTAAAAATGAGTTTGGGGAACATCCAATTTAGCTATAATTATACGAAAGTAAAATACTCCGATCTCCCTCAGAACAGAACCAAACCGCTTAAAACTCTCAGAATATGATCAGGCGAGTAGATTGAATAGTTAGAATACCAAAACAACTCTAAATTAATATATTCTCTTACGATGGATTTCTATAAAACTTCTGAAAATCCCCATAATAAGAAAATAGATGTTTTTACTTTTCTAACTCTCTCAACATGTAAATCAAGGAAAAGACAGTATTTTCTGGGAGTTCTAAGCGTTTTGATTTTGTTTTTGAGGGAGATTCGAGTATTTTACTTTCGTATAATTATAGTTAAATTGGTGGATGTTCCCCAAACTCATTTTCACTAGGTTCACCCGCCTTTTTTTTCTAAGACTGGTCACATCGATCTTGAAATTTTGAACTTGTCGGTTTCTGGCAAATTTCATGAGTTCTAAAATGATATATAATAGAAAAAGGTATATTTTCTTGTATGAGGGACAAAGGGGTTACACAAGCGAGGACTGTCCACTATATTGTATATGTGCAATTACTCTAAGTGTCCTACTACTGTCAAAGCACTGCAGTTAACTGTTATTTTACATACATTCTGTAGAGAATTTGAAGGGCTATCCAGTGATATAACAATGAAGTAGATCGATTATCAACCTTATGCGATCCCCTCCTTGGTTTGTGATGTTCATTAACTGTATAAAATTGTCTTGTGCATTGCTTTTAGCTGCCTCATTTGAAGACGAGTGACCGATGCATCAAGAAAAATTTGAGAAAGTAATGTAACCTTGCAATTAGATTGTAATATTCAGGCTGTACAGTGTGTGTACCAGAGTTGCCAGATGGTCCACAATTTGTCCGCTGCCTGCTATTTGTCCGCATTTTAAGCATTTTCTGCTTTTGCCGGTTTTCCCCTGTTCATATAAGATTTAAAAAAATTTTTTCCACCTATTAGGCATTCTCTTCCTCATCCTTCTGCCATGAAACATTTATTTGGCGATAAAAGAAATCGTATGTCAACAGAAATCATTGCAGGCGATATGAGTTAAAAATTCGTCTAAACTCATCGTTATCATTCACTGAAATTTATAATTATTTCTTATCAACGGCAGAACTGCTTAAATTTATTTATTCTAATCAAAAGTATACAATTCAAAAACAACGTGTAAATTAAAATTGAGACTCACATTTCCGTTTGTCGTTCTCTTGTGTTTCATTCAGTAAAAGCAGAAAGTGTTAGAGAAAACATCCTTTTAACTCTCTGCGCGTGAAAACGGATGAAGTTAGACCATGAGTTCCTAAGATCCTTCCGAGTAGTACAGCGACACAGTGGCCGATTAAAAAGAATTTTCCGATAGGTGCAGAAAATTTTTTTTGCTGGTGAAAAATCAAAATTTTCTGTTTCCGGTAGATGCGAGCGAACGCATCCGTCGTAAATCCCGCACCGCAGTTTTTTGTGCAGATTTTTTAGTTGAATATTCATTGGTATCTTTTCTACCAATAAAAATATTCCTCATAACATACAACTACGGTCACACAAATCTCGTAGGATGGTTGGAATCAAAAAGCCCCGAGGCTCGTTTCATCATAATTGGCAAGTTCATTAACTTAAGTCTGTGTGTAAGTTAATGAACTTGCCAATAAAGAAAAGAATAACTTAAGTCACTTAAGTTATTCTTTGCTTCGTCTTAGTATGTCATTTACATTATTGGCTTAAAGCAGTCGTCATGACTTTAGGGTTCAATATTAATTGTAATTGACAATAGTTAAAATAGCATTTCGTTCACATATTTTGAACTTGTGTTTTATAGATCGAATTAAAGAAGGGCAGAAACATCGTATACATCTTGATGGTGATTTCATGAAGTTACGGCGAAGTAGTGCTAGCTTGTATTGGCTAAACTATGAAAAGATGAAATCTGGATATGAACAGAGCTTGAGAAACGTGTTTGCTTGTGTAGTTATATGTTTTGCTCAACAGACACCTTTATCATTAACACAAAAGTATATTAATACTACAAACAAGTACCATGTTTTTGTGCACCTCTAACAACTTAGTGTAAACAAGCAACGATCAGGTACGGAGGTTAATAACTTGAAGATATTTTGAAGTTTTCTGTCCATAATTCTTCAAACTCTTTCTTTGACTATTGACTTATCGATTAAAGGAGCATTGTTGAATCTGATAATCGAACTTCCTTGTCCTCTTGGTCAATGTCGGTTAATCATATGCTCTGGTTTCTTTTTGAAGTTAAACGGGATAACTGTGTTTCTCTGTAATGAAAAAACGAAGGAGATCTCTGCGGTATTATTGAGAAAACGGAATAATTTCGAGGTTTGTAGGAGTTATAAAGTATAAGAACATTGATATGTAAACATTTTTGATCATCATCTAGGTTTCTTACGACTCATACTGATAACTATTTTATTTTTCTCACCTCGTTGTCATTAAAAGTTTCACAAGATGACCTACAATTGTTTTGATCATTTTAGATTTTTTCTTTTTGTTTTTTTTATAACAAACTTAAATTAACATATGATTACCAAAAAATTTTTTGAAAAATCAAAAAAACCACATCAGAATGAAAACATTCCAAATGGAACAATGACGAAAAATAATTTGCATGGTACGTATTGAATGACTAATCATATTGAATTAAACTATGCTATATTCATAATCTATTCACTGTAGAAGAAATTATATGGTAATATGTAGAAACAAAAATAAAAGTTTATTGCACTTCATATATTATTAATTCTTTTTATATTCTATTTAGGGGTCTGTGGTATTCTCAATTTGGGGTGAGTTTTGATTAATATGAAATATTTAATGCAACAATTTCTGCTTTTTTTCAGCAATACTTGTTTTATGAATAGTGTATTGCAAGCTGTTATTCATCTGCCTAGTAAGTATGCGCTTATTATAAAAGACTTTGAGTCGTTGATTTTTTTTTTTTTATCTGTTTCAATTTTAGTTTTGCGTGATTATTTTTTATCAAATAAACATATTTGTTCGAATAACACACAAGACAACATCGTTTCCACAAGTACAAACTCAACAATTTCGAATTGTATTTTGTGTGAAATGAATCGATTATGTAGTGAAGTAAGTTACGCTCAATTCTATCATTTTTCATATTCGTGTAACTGTAATAATCGTTTAGATTTATTCGCATCATGAGGTAAATCCATATATACCATCACAATTATTGTATTTAATATGGACACATGAAAATCATCTAGCGGGTTTTGAAGAACAAGATGCTCAGGAATTTTTAATGGCTTTGTTTAACATTATTCATTCACAAAATACAACAGAAGCAAGTACGTTTAGCTACTTTTCTTTTTTAAACAAAATAATTGACAATTATTTGTTTTATTTAATGATAGCAAAAGATGGTAAAAATTGTTCGTGTGTGATTGATAAAATATTTAATGGATCACTACAATCTGATGTGACATGTTCAAAATGTGGGTAAGATTAAAAAAAAAATGAATAATGATTTTAATACAATAAAATAATTAGTGAAAATACAAGAGGGATTTATCGAATTGATTGTCATATTTTCATTTATCATTCGCACTGAATTTATCACTCTTCATCCACTTCAGAGATGGGCGAGTTCGAGTCACGACTCGGACTCGAGTCGACTCGAGTCACATTTTTCTGTGACTCGGACTCGAGACGAAAGACTCGAGAATCTTGATAAACTGACTCGAGTCACTTTCGAGTCAGTCACGTGCAACTTTACATTATTATGAGGATGTTAAACATATTTGTTATATACTATCAGAGAGAGAGAGAGATTTGAGAATATTCTAAATAGAACATCGCGTCCCATGAGAGGATTGAAGACCTAGAAAACGTTTTTTATGTGAATTGAATTATATGGTGCCCATCTTTAGATCCAACTTGCAAAAAAGAGTCGAGATAACACCTAGGAAGTGTTCAGCAGAATGAGTAAAAACGAATGCTTAAAACAACAACAGTGAGTAGTAAGCTGTCTTGAAAAAATGAATCAAGAGGAAGACTACCACTAGAAAATGGCTCGAGTCAATTTTTTATGCGACTCGGACTCGAACCTGGACTCGAAGCCTGCTGACTCGGACTCGAAAAAGTGGTGACTCGCCCATCTCTGATCCACTTTAATGCCTTCATCTCTTTTTTTTCTTCATAATGTTGTTTTTTTCATTCAGAAATGTTTCCACAAAAAAAGATCCTATTCGCGATATATCGCTACAATTGGATTCGACCAATTGTACTAGTATGTGTTCTTTTTTTCAACAAAATATATTTTGTCTTATATTTATTTTTATTCAAGATGGTACAAACGAAATTTTTACACTAGAAACGTGTCTGCGAAGGTAAGAATTTTATTTTATTTTATTTTTAAATTTATTATCATTTTTCATCGAATAGATTTACACATTCCGAAACGTTAAATAATTTCTATTGTGATCATTGTAAATTGTCCATGTCAGCAACGATTAAATTGACTATTGCTCAAGCACCTGTTGTTGCATGTTTTCATTTAAAAGTAAACACACTAAACTTAATAATGGGCTATTTTTAATCCTTTCTTGAATTTTCTTATTTATTTTATATTTAGCGTTTTCAATATATAAAAAAATCACGTTCACGTTCACGAAAAAAAATTTCTTCACATGTTGCTTTTTCTGAATATTTTGATTTGACACCATATTTATCATCGACTCAAAATGAAACGAATGATAATAAACAACAAATAGCAGCTAAAAATAATAACATGTATTTTTTATTTGCTGTTATTAGTCATTTTGGATTATCAGCTGAAACAGGTCATTATATTTGTTATATTAAATTAAATCACAATCGTTGGTTTCGTTGTGATGATCATCTGGTATCAGAAGTAAATAATGAAGAAGTATTTAATAGCGAATGGTAAGAAAAATTTTATTTTATATTTATACCTGTATTTATCATAATAAAAAATATTTTTAGTTATCTTCTATTTTATCAACGATTCGATTCAATAACAAATGAAAACGGTTTTGTTTAGGAAAAATTTTGTTGATTATTTTCTTCTCTCTTTTATTTTGTTTTTTGTTTGTTGTTGTCGAGTGAATGCTGGACATTCATTGTGTTTTTTTCTTGATGTTGTGTTTTTTTTCGTTAATATTATTAAATGAATATATAGAATAAACAGCGTATAGTGTTTTTTAACTCTATCGTTTCTATTTTTGAGTGATTTCACAACTTAGTACACTTAATATTCCAATTGGAATTAATTGGAAGTAAACTTTGAGAATAAGTTAAGCTTAAATTTCATTTCTTTTTTCAAATTCATGCTCAACAGAGAAACAAACAGTTTTCATTACAAAATATGTCTGCCGCAACCAAAAAAAAATATGTAGTGAATGAAACTCTTCAAAATTATTTATTACCCAATGAAAAATCGTATGTTGTGAAGGTATGTTCTAGACTTAACACCTTAGAAATATTAATTTGATCGCCTTTTTTAATAGATTGTGGCGCCTCGTGGCAATAACTTACATGAAGTCATCACACCAGATGGTAACACATTTTTAGTTACTATGCCAACAAAATTTCGTAATACAATCTATATTAAACGAGGTATTTATTAATTCATCATCTAAATTTCAAGAAGATGTAAAACAATTCATATTCCACTAACGAGGAAAGGTCCCCAAGTGTGCAATCGCTTTTTGCTTGAACTCTAACAGACAATAGGTAATCGACTGCGCTAAATTCGAATCTGACATCGATTTGTACTGCCAGGCCTCCAGAGACCGAGTTTCTGAAAAACTAGGTTTTCAGAAAATAAAAAATGAACAAAACCTTTCTTAATGAGGCATGATTGTAGGCCGCAACGTTCTGATTAAAATGAGATATCTCCCAGCTGTACACAACCTTTCTTTGCAAAGTTATAGAATTTACACGAAAAGCCCTGAATTAATTTCTTATTTCTGTAGCTTTGAGCTGACAATGAACATTTAGGGCTTTTCGTGTAAATTCTATAACTTTGCAAAGAAAGGTTGTGTACAGCTGGGAGATGTCTCATTTTAATCAGAACGTTGCGGCCTACAATCATGCCTCATTAAGAAAGGTTTTGTTCATTTTTTAGTTTCTGAAAACCTAGTTTTTCAGAAACTCGGTCTCTGGAGGCCTAGCAGTACTAGCCGATGTCAGATTCGAACTCGATTACCTATTGTCTACTAGAGTTCAAGCAAAAAGCGATTGCACACTTGGGGACCTTTCCTCGTAAGTCTGTTTACTTATAGCATGGCAATACTTGTATATATCTAACTGTAAAACCATAACTATCATAACTGTAACTGAGAAAAGGGTAAAACTGCCAAAAAACGTTTTTAGCATTTCGGTCTCGGTTCATAATATATTTGTAAAAAAACTCTATTCGGAGTGTATCAAATAAGATGTCGTCCATCTTTTCACTTGGCAAATATCTGCGCATACCGTCCATTCTAGCAAAAGAAGGAAGAATAGGAAAAAAAGGAAAAAAAATTGATTTTTATCAAAATTTAACTAACCTCGACCAATTCTATAGAAGAGTCAGATATATGTTCTTTTTTTGTCCTCACTCTGAAACCTATGCTAATCGTGCAACATTAACTCACTCTAAAATATTTTCCTAACAGTTATGACAGTTATAGTTTCAAAGTTACACTTATTTTACCACTAGACTTAACCGCCCAAAAACTGTAACTGATGCATGCTTATATATATCCCTGATAAAATCTGTCTCAAGTCAGTTTCCAAAAAAATAGAAGTTTGCTCGAAGTTTCTTATGCAACGCCATCTGGCTTGATAGTTTGTAGCGTTCATGTAAGTTATCTGCTTGTCTCTTATTCCAGGTGATTATGTGATAGTTGAAGATATTAAAGAAGGTGATAAAGTTAAAGCAGAAATAGTTCAAGTGTTATTAAAAGACAATATTCGTTATATACGATCACAAAATTTATGGTATGCAAATTTAGCATTAGATGTTAGTTCGCGTATATTTTATGAT
Source organism: Didymodactylos carnosus (assembly GCA_905250885.1). Lineage (NCBI taxonomy): Eukaryota > Metazoa > Rotifera > Eurotatoria > Philodinida > Philodinidae > Didymodactylos > Didymodactylos carnosus. The sequence goes on along the minus strand of CAJNOQ010000268.1, from coordinate 16,779 downwards.
TTCTATTAAGGCCAAAAGAATTTACTGACGCATTGGATGATCAAGAAAAGATGGATAAAAACAGTGATACACAAATATCAGATGATCTTCTACCACCTGATCAATCGGATACAGATGAGTCCGATAATGAAGAAGAGAATAATCATGATAAATACGAAGGAAAATCACTCAATAGTAGACAGTCGTAGAAGAATTATGGTTTCTTTTTTAAGTTGTTTTTGTTACTTTATTTTTATATTGTTAACACATAAACTATGCATTATTCGAGAAATATAAATAATATTACAGATGATACGATCAATATAACAAACGTTCATTCAACAAGAAGCAGATTCTGATTTTAAAACATTTTAGTAACAGTATAGTATGTCTTGATAGTGTGCAGAGGCGTCCCGAAGCCATAAAAGGAGAGAGAGAATTAAAACAAAATGGGAGCCAAAAATCTTTTTGTAACATAGGGTGGTTACTCTTCTCGTCTATCTCCAATCGAGACGCCTCTGAAAGCATGTTGGAAATATTTATTTTTATTTCCATTTGTCTATTTTCTGCATTACAGAATTATAGAATTCAACAAACCTATCTTTAAGAAATCGTCTTCTACTCCAAGAGAAGAGCTAATTTTAAATGTCTGTTCAGAAATGCGATCAGATGAAGATATGCGACTTCAAGTATCTTAGTATCAGCCAAGTGACTGCAAAAAATACTTAAACTTTATTTAAAAAGTATAAGATTTTCACGTTCATTTCTAACTGAATTGAGCTTTAATATGGAATATTTGATATTGAAATGTTTTACATCATTGTTACAAAGAACTGCATAATACTCTTTTATCCTATTGCTCGATCAAAGAAAGAAAAAGAAGAATAAAATAAAAGATTAACACTAAATGGCTACTTATATTTTATATATAAAGAAAAAATTCATCTACACGTTAATTCTATGGCGTAAAGCAAGAAGCAATTTTGATATTTGAACATGTACGTGTATATGTTTACATCTTTCACACGTCTGGACACTTGCTCATCTGTATCATTTGTCTATCTAAATTGTTTAACTATGGATTAGCAGATTATGTTTGGCTTTTGCGTGAAAAAAAAGAAGTAACAACTTCACTTTTTGGTTTTATTTTTGTCCGATCATCATACTAAAATTTTTAACGTTTAAAAAAATGCGTCTGATCTTTGTTCTCTTGAAAATTTCTATCTTGGTTCATTATTCGTACTCAATTCCAGCCTGTATTATTATTGATACAAATATGTTGAGCAAATCACATGAAACAAATCAAACAAAATCATCAGATGATTCTGTATTATTTAGAAATTTACGAATGCTTGAACAAAATAATCTATTAACGGATAATGGTAATTCTCCTCCTCTTGATCCGTTAACACCTTCGATACCTGTACCATTATCCTATATTGATTTGAAACCATTTCAACATCAGCAACAAGAACAAAAAACTGTTAATGAATCTCAACAATTGTTAACATCGATGATGAAGCGAAACTATGTGGCACAATTATCCGGTTGTACAACTGATTTATTACAACAAGCTGAATCACAAATGGTTGTACCATTTGAATTTCGTCGATTAAGAATTGATGAACCCGACAGGCGAACGAAATTTCCTGAATATCTTGAAAGTGTGCCCGATTTGGCCGTTGCTGTTTATGAACGACGTTCACAACCGGAGGGAATGAAATTTTGTCGAACATGTAGAAATGGTAGGGTTATATATCAGGTTTTTAAATATGTTTTTGGAGAGTCTAAACTGGTAGATTTTTTGAAGGGTCTAATGAGCGCTATCACTATATTTTATTAGATAGAAAAAGTGATACGATATGATGTAAACCAAATATGCTGTAGTTTCGTCCCAAACATGGAGCAATTTTAAATTCTTTCGAGAAATTATCGAATTGAAACATATCTGTTCCTACCGTGATGCTTATAAAATAATAAATATAACTATTTTTCAGGTCTTTGGACTCAGTTATCTGTTTGTGAGACTGTTCGTTGTGATGCCGATTTACTACGTGGATACCCTCGTCTTGTCACTGAATGGGGTGAAATTAAACAAGGTGATTTAGCATTATATCCTCCAAATTCGGTTTATGCTGTCTACCCATTTGGCTTTGGACCTCACTGCAAACAGTGCGAAGAGCACGGAGAATGGTCACGGTATGCACTAGCAGAATTATGTATTGGTATAAAATTCTGGAATTCACATTCAACATCAACAGCCACTGACTCAACAACAACTCAATCAAACTCAAAAGTAACAACACAAAAAGAAACAAATCGAACAACAACTCCAGTGGCAAAAATAACATCAATAAAAAAAGCCTAATATCTGACAATAGAATAAATAATATCAACTGTCTCTTGGATCTTTTGACTTTTTAACTTGTAACTTTTTTCTCGTTGCATTGTAGTGTATCAGAAACCCCAAAAAAATGTATGACACTTTTAGGTTTACGGTAAATAAAAAATAGCGCATATAATAACTTTTATTTGATACAAAATTTTCAGGTGTTCATCTTATGTAAGGAATATGCTAAAATATATGTTAACAAGTACAATTAAAAATGTATATATTTTTCCTGTTGAGATCATCATCGTTACTCGGCTGCTCTCAAGCAGACGACCACGATCTTCTTCCATTTGTGCTCACTCTTAGCATCATCTACAATGTCCATCACTTTCCAATACTTCTTATCGCAAATACCATTGTTGAGTAAGTTCAACACATAACCAAGATAGTCTTGTGGCTGATTCCCTGGATTGTTTGTACGATGTATTGGTTGATATAAGTCAAATTTTTTCAAGGGCTCAGCATCTGAGTGTCTACAAATATGTTTTACCCATTCGAGCTGTCTTTTAACAATTGTCTTTATAAGCATGTCCACACCTAGTCTGTTGTATATGGTGACATTTGAAATATGATCTCTACGCTTAATTCCAAGCATTATTCTATAACAGCTACTTGAAAAACTATTTAATTTGCGCTTCATCTTGTCCGTTATGCTTCACGACCGTATAGCAGGATGAATAGGCAAGATGTTTGAGATTCAATAGCAAAATCTGTTCAGAACTAATAATCCAAATTATTATTACTCTTTTAACCGTGCAAAGTAATCAAACAAGGCGTTTTATTTGGTTTAATGTTTTTAAGAACATATTGTAAAGAATTTTTCGATCTCAGCTTTGATGCGTGAAAGAGTCAATAATAATCCTCTTCTAACATATTTTTTTATTAACTAGGAAAAAAATACGATGTAGTTTTCAACAATAATAACAAAACAATAAAAGAAAAACTGATAGTAACAATCAAGATGACGTATAAAAAATACACTACAAACAAATAAATAACGAAATATAAATAAAAATCCTCCCAAAAGTATGAAATGTTGAGTTTTTTTTTGCTATTTGAACAAAATGGTTTAATTCATGTAACTCCTAGAATCATATAAATATATGTAGTTATGATGTAGCAGTGAACATTATAGTACTTACGGCATTTTAATTCTGATGAATATTTTTGTTGTAAAAAATGCAATTAGTATAAATATAAATGAACATAACAGCATTAGTATACGATTTAATTTCGGCATGCTTGGCTTATTGGTCAAATCCAATAAAATAAATCCAATTCCACCAAGTGAAAACATGAATGAAGCAGCTAAACCTAAATTATACAGGGGTAAACTTACGTGAAAGATTACTCTTCTCAAATAAACATCAGTTTGTTATACCTTCCATTATATATTGTCCATTTATACGCCAAGCCATAAAAGCTACCTGGAAAATAAATAGAATATAAACATAAGAAATCAACTAGAATAATATTAGAATACACACCGGTTTATGGTGTCCATATTCATCTGTAGTACTTCCTAGAAAGAGAAAAGCATCATACAATAAGCCCACACGAAATTCAGAAACTCCATATTACCAACACTTGGAGGCTCGACAATAATATCATAGATGATACCTAAAATAGTTATAAAAGTTTACAGACAACGAAAAATTAATTCAAATGTTATACTTACCAGCCGTAACAAGAAAATAAGACAATAATAAAGTGGCGAATACCCTACAAGAAAGAAACAACGTATAAACAATAAACGTTTAGTTTATCAGAAAAACCACATACTTACATCATATTAGATGGTTTTCTAAACCATGATGGTTTTTTCAACTTGATATTGGGGCATTGCACAAATGTAAACGGGATTCTGTAAAAACTCTCCATTAGAACAAAGTAATAAAAAAGATGGCTGATATTCTAAACGTAAACATATACTTATACAATAAACTAACTTCGAAACTATTAGAAAAAGTAATTAGGCAGAATAAAAACATCAGAATTCATAAAAAAGATGGAATATTTAATACAAAAAATTTTGTTAAAGAACTTATTTCAAGATCTTTTTCCATAGAGTGATCGATTCTCTTCACATGACTTACGTAATAACCATCTAATTCATTTCATACGACACAGCAGGTTCACCAAGTATGTAAAGGAAAGAGATTACTTAAGAAAACATGCAAAAAATTGATACAGAATAATTGCATCCTCATTCTCATACATATCTGCATCATGAAATGTGGTTATTCTGTATAAGGACCAAAAATCTTTCGAACAAAAAAGAACCTAGGATATCAATCAGCAGAACCGAAGCTAGAAGCTTGACACTAACTGATTGCTGCTACCTTCCACAGTAAAACCGCAAATTTCACTTCTACTTCGTCCTATCGTATTTGCTCGAACATTGTGAAATTGTTCCGATCCCAATTCCTTTGTGCTCTAGTGCTCGCGAATTGAGATAATCCAGGTTTGTGGAAGTCCACAGACATTGAAGTAGTGCCAGCAGAAACAAGGCGCTAGATTAACATGACTCGTGTCATTCCTCACTCGTCAACCTACTATTCCTATGATTTGTGGATGCCACGCGAGATTCATAAAACCTGGAATACAAAACATTATACTAATGGTAGATGATGAGCTACTCATAGCGAGATGCAATCAGTAAACGTGGATTGCATAAGATTTAATTATTTAAGACAAATTTTCGGATTATACGGTTTGATATGGTTAGACTTCGTACTATGACAAGTGTTTTTTGCTCTTGTCACTACAATTAATGTCATAATAATAGCGCCACAGACGATGATTTCTGAGATTTTCATCATTTTGTTCAAAAGAATTTTTTTGAAAAACCTTATGATCACAAATCTCATACTTCTTACACTCACGACTGGACAGGGATCTTTAACCCTTGTAGTGTAAGTCTCTCTACTTCTCCCAACTTTGATATCAAGGCTATAAACTTATATTAAGCAATAATCGAACTTGTTCTCACTGCCGAAAAAGAAGGTGCGTGATACAACTTTTAAATCGTTTTGAACTTATATATAAATGTATTCGATTTGACATTGCTCATACGAAGATTGGCAAGCCGACTAGCCTTGTTGTGTGGAGATAACTGCTATCCTACAAGGATTACCAACCCTTCCGATATTTTCTACAGAGTGGTTTCTGCTGGGTTTGAGTTGTTTTTACCCTTTTGTTAGTAACTATTATCGAAATTTAAAAAAGAATGCGCTCCGGCAAAGTACTTATAACTTTTCAACGAAGAGAGATAGAGATCTGCGGTTTTTAGATTCGGAAACTAGACACTTTGGGACGTAAACTTATGAAAAAAGCAGGGCTTCCAATCAGGTTTACCATGATGTACCATTCGAGGCAAAATTTCAAAGCTTACCGTTTCAAAACCACACTATGACATCCAATGTCAAATAATAGTAGTCGATAGCCAAAACATTTCTCTTCAAAACTACGCAAGGTCCAGGTCTTCATCTCCTTTGGTTCCGGAGATACGGACGTTTTGCGAGGACACACCTACCTCGTTGCAGACACGTTTGGGAATCTCAGAAACATGCGAATCATAGGTAATCAACCATACTGATCATCGTGGCGACGTTTGTTTCGTTTCCCATCCAACCACAACTCCAGAAAAGCCAATTTGATGAAAAGCCGGTTTTTCGCCTATTACCGTCAAAAATTAAAAAGCGTATATTTCACTCATTTCTCGTTCAGAAAGACTGAAATTTTTAGAGAACGATTAGCAGAAATCATAGAATGTGGATCCAGTCGAAAAAGTTACACATAGGGTTTTCAGTTTATGCATACGATTTTTTAGCGGATCTCTGGAAAACCTCCCAGGGAACCAAACCTCAGATCAGATTTTTTCGACTCGATCTACATTCTATGCTCTCTGCTAATCGTTCCCTGAAAATTTCTGTCTTTCTGAACGAGAAATGAGTGAAATATTTTGACGGTAACAGGCGAAAAACCGGCTTTTCACCAAATTGGCTTTTTTGGAGTTGTGGTTGGGTGGGGAACGAAACGAACGTCACCACGATGATCAGCATGGTCGATTACCTATGATTCACATGTTTCTGAGATTCCCAGACGTGTCTGCAACGAGTAACTATAGAACTATTTGCTATGAAAATGAAGAATTGTTTTGATGTTTTCCGAGTAGCAAAAACATATAGCACATCTTCAGTCTTTATGCATCAGTTATATTAATTCCTCCCACATTTAACATAGTTGCTCAAACGGTTCAGTCACACTGCACAATGACTTCTCCAGAGGCGAGTTACCCAGCTCAATAAAGATAAATTATATTACAATTACTAAATGTCAGTTCCTCGGTACCTCAACATAAAACTAAGACTCAGCCTCACCTATAAACAGGCTTAGTAAAGGGTTTCTCAAGTCTACTAAAGGTCTTATTGATTCAAGGCGAATACAGATTAAAAATTCTTTTTTATAACCGTCATTTTTATTGGCATTGTACAACAATCAATAAATGTCACTTCCAAGAACGAACGCGCTTAGAGAGCAAATTTCATCAGCAGTTTTTTCATGCTCTCGTATCATTATTTCTTTCCTACTCTAATACACTCGGTGTCTGAAAACTGCAGCGATGTTGAGATCATCTGGGAGTTTCCCAGTAGCATCGGCAGCGTGTTTTCATTTAGAATCGGGAAGCGTTTGTTGGTGATTTTTCCATCCTGAAAGTTTTTTTTTTGAACTGTCTGTCAATAATTAGATATAATAGTGCTGTTCGTTTAATTAAAAGTATAAGCGCCAGGCATAGCAGAGATTACACTTTGCAGCATATAGAGCAAAGTAGATGGATGATAGCAGATTAAAAAAAGAAAAGTCTAAGGCAGTAAAAAGTAATGTGAGAAGTAGACAGTCTCCGGTAAAAGAAGAAACAGCAAAAGTTCCAAAGAATAAATCTAGAAGAGTTAAATTAAAGATTCAAGATAAACGAACATATTATTCTAATCTAAAAATTCAACGGCGATGGCCGGAATTATGCACTTATTCAAGATATTTAGATAAAAAAATTATTGTTGAAAAATCGTTGGCTAACGGTTCAGATTTATTTTTAACCCAAAAATGGATATCACAACGTCGTTCGACCTACATTCAAGAAACAGCATATGACTATGATTACAATACATTGGACTATTTTTATCGTAACAATGAATTGTTCGAATACAAACAAGAAAAATATAATGATTATTTTAAAAAGAATTTTTCATCTGTACAAAATATCTTTATAACATGGAATGAATTGTCCGATAAACTGTTTCAGTTGTACAACGGAATAATGGAATCACATCGTCATGAATATGAACAAAGGTTAACTCAGATACGTCAGGAATATTTAAAAGAAAAGGAGAATATTATTGATTTATTTGAAAAGCGAGAATTAGCCGAGATAAATGATCAACTCTTGATATTAAATGTGATTATGGCAGAAGATCATACAAAACAATTAATGGAATTCCGACAACGACAAACACAAGCCCGAGAAATAATTGAACGTGAAATAAGTTTATTCAAAATAAATATCATAAAAAATGTGAAAATTTTACAAGAAAATACGTTTGATGTTCTCAAAAATCATGATAAATTATTGCATAATGAATATAAACAATTCATGGAGTTACATAAGAAAATATTTAAAAATATGCAAAGAATTGACCAGGATACAAAAGCGATATCGATAGCAACAAAATTGATTAGAAAAACAACAGAAGCACTAAACGAATTGAAATTAAGGCAAAACTATACAAAAGATAAATTAAGACTATTAAAAAAATGTCTCAAATACCATTATGGTAAGAGGAAAAACTATTTTCCTGCCACGCATATAATGTGACTATATATCGAGTTCGTTATTCTTTTAGATATACGCTCTTATTCTAATAAAAGTTATGTAAACGGTATTTACAAATCCGAATTTAGATTTGAACGATTGAAGAAACTATCATTTATTATTCATGATCGATGTCAACTGTTGAAACAAAAATTATTGAAAGCGACTAAAATTCTAATTCTAAGTAAACAATGTCGTATTTTACAATCATCATACGAAAAAATTATTTATCGTCTAGTACAAGCAACAGATACGGCTAGACAACAACAAGATCCAATAAATACCATTTCACAAGTCTATTATTTGGCATCATGCAAACATGAACTTGTATCTGTATTCAATGAAATGGTTCATTTTTGGAATCGTTACTGTGAAGTACAAATTGAAGTTTATCATTTGTCAAGTATTAATAAACGTAAAAATACGCAAAATGATGAATTAACAAAGCGTATACAAAAACAATTGACAATTCAACGACCTATTATTGATTTATCCGTTTGTTAACTTCACTTATTTGTAAAAGCATGTACTATTCTGTTTCATGATTGTTTCGCTAGTTTGCATTTCACTGTTAATTCTAATAAATATTGAATATTTTGAATTAATTTACCGTTTCTTGAACTCATCACATCTGTATATGTTGATAAATAGGTGTAACGATAATGATAAGAATAATAAATATACCCAAAATCATACGTGCACATCATCCAAGATTCTGTATCGTGTAAAATAACGACGTCTGTAGAATAAGCATATTTAATTAGATTAAATAAACGTCGATTCCCTAGTGAAAAATATCATATAAATATTCTATGTTTCTTTACTAAATTCTACATTCTTTATACAGTTTCATTTTTGCCTACATTTTGCAAAACAAAATGGTGAATGAATATTTCCTGAGTACCCACATAGTAACTGAACTCACTGAGTAAAAAATATCCAAAAGTTACTAGTAGAACTCGTATGAGTACTCATGGACGAATTATGAGTAAAGACGTACTCATAGCATGAGTATTTTCACTAGGGAAGTGATAAATTTTGAAATAATCATTCTCCATCTATTTTCAAAATATACTGTATGTTTTTAAGTGTCAATATTCTGACGAATATACTGAAAATCTGCTATAAGTTAATGATCTAGTAAATTTGGATCAATGGTATAGCTCGGCGTTAATATGGAAGTTGTTGTTGTTATAAGATAGTTTCGTTTTAAAATAACTCTTGCAAGTGTTAATATTATGATGACAATGACTACAAACAAGTTTGGAGCTTTTAATGGAAGATGTAGAATTTTGCATCATTTCTTTTAATTTTAAAGAAATATGGTTCAATCTTATATTTAAACCTACTATTAATCATTCGAAGCGATTCAGTATATAAATTCTGAACTTTTAAAAAAACTTCAAGATACATACCTATCTTAGAACAAATTTTTACTAATCTTTATCAACTCAAAATTATAATTTTTATAAAATTTGAATGCATGTTTGTAAATAACTTTTTGTTTATCTTGCGCATCACAATAACAAAAAAACTTCAAGATGACAAATTTAAATAAATAAAAGAAAAACATTAATGATAAAAGACTTTAAAAAATCAAATTATAGTTTTTTTACAAATATAAAGAACGTGTTATCTTTTTGTAGCTTTTTGATTACTTTTTAGTCTTATTTTAGACCGACTACAGTATGCCTGAAAGTGTTACAGTTACTTAACCTTATTGTAGAAATTCTATTTTGTATTTTCAATAAAAAGTAAAGTGATATTTGAATAAAATTCAATGGCAAAATTTTTTAATATAATAAACGGACGTATACTTCCTATTTTTTATTCTAGAGTAGTCACATTTCACAGTGTCGTACAGTGGTTAAACTGTTAAATATGTTCTAAGTAAAATGACACATTCTGATAATAAAAGTTCGACTGGAGATGGTTAAGACTCAGGCAAGAAATTCTCTCAGTTGTTTGAAGTAACTGATAACATCATTGATCCGAGAAAGTTTATTAGAATGCTGAACGAATATATTAAATCAGAATTTGGACTCAAGATTGAAACTGTTATTAAAATAAAAGGTCGATTAGATAAACAAGCCTAATAGCTTAAGACAATCAAAAATGATTTAACAATTAAATTAAAGCAGTGTGATGATGATATATTGAAATTTAAACCTAATATATCAAAACAAATAGATGATTTATAAAAAAAATGAAGTAACAACGAAATTAACCCAGTTTGATAAAAATATGGATCTGTATAAATGGAATTTATCTCAAAGAATGAATCGTCTCGAACAATATGATAGACGAATATTTTTTTTTCGCAAATTTGCGAATATTTAGAGTTGACCCTTGAGGGGAAGACCCAAATAAGATAGCATTACAGCTAGCTTAATTATTGGATATAAATGGTTTTGCAGCAGGTATGTAGTAATATAGTTGTTCAAATCAATGGATGAATTTATCTCTTTATCTTTGAATCTGGAAAAAGACAAGCTAGTAGCGACCTCTACAGCTGCAGTCATCAGAAGTAAAACGTCTAAAGACAGCAGCGAATCAACTCTACTCGATAGATTAATTAACGGTAAATTGTTTCTCTTTTCCTGGTTTTTCATATTCAAATTTATCGTAAGGAGTTTGTCGATGCAGATTAGAGCTTCTTCACGACCAATTGGAACAACTACAGTTGATGTAATTGAAAATAAAAGAAATGAAGAAATAAATAAATTATTATTACTTATCGTAGTGTGTCAGTATGGTAGCAGATAGTTTGTATTCTTCGTTTATGGATCGGTTGTTTAGCTGGTCGATATCCATCTTTGTTTGATGAAGTGTAAAAGTGTGGTGAAGAATCGAGTGGTTTGAGGAAAAGAATCAATCATCTTTTTATATGCTTTTCAATGTAGATATTCGTCGAACGATGGCAAGATTTTTAGAATCCTATTTCTTGCTTATTATTAATCGACTAGAGGGTTTCCTTTGTTTATAAGTAATAAGTATTCAGTTTATGATTAAAGGAAATGAATAAGTGATATCACGATGCTTAAAAAGTTTTCTTTACTATCCACGTCTGCAGGCTAAACTGCATTCATCGAGAAATTCGTTCTAGTCGACCATTACCGGAGTATTAACAAGATCGTCACCAGACTGAATTAGATAATTCTTTTTATCAGTTAGTTTGTTTATTCCTTTCTACGTATTGTCCATATTTCACACCTAGAAATTGCTAATTGTATGCATAACAGCGAAAAATACTAGTACGTCTGTAATCTTCAAAAATTTACTTCTCCGTTAAGATAAAAATATTTTTTTTGTTTAAGATTAACTTCGTTAGAATTCTTCATTAAAAAGTCTAATCAATGGCTCCAAAAAAAGAACCGGCGAAGAAAAAAGAAACAACAGCCACAGCGTCGGTCAGTGCTGCTACGTCTGCAGGGACGACAGCTACAACCACCGCAAGTGCATCCGTGAGTAAAAAGGCAAAAACACCGACAACAGGTCAAAAGCCGGGAGCAACTACAGGCGGTGATACAACAAAAGTTGTAACAACACAAAAGAAAGAAAAGGTTAAAACAACTGCATTAAAAGCAAAACAACGTGTAACCCGTGGTAATAAACTAACACGTAAACGAAAAATTCGTACAACACCAACATTTCGTCGTCCATTCACACTACGTCTGCAGCGTACACCAAAATATCCAAGAAGATCTGTGCCAAAACGTAATCGTCTTGATCATTTTGCCATAATCAAACATCCGTTAACAACCGAATCGGCGATGAAAAAAATTGAAGATAACAATACCTTAGTATTTATTGTTAACATTCGTGCAAATAAACCGTTAATTAAAGCGGCTGTCAAAAAAATGTATGATGTTGATGCTGAAAAAATCAACACATTAATACGTCCAGATGGTGAAAAAAAAGCCTATGTTCGATTGAAAGCTGATCATGATGCATTAGATGTGGCTAACCGCATTGGTATCATTTAGATACAAACCTAGAGAGAAAGTGAAGAATGACGACAACAACAACGATTCGTGTTTTCTTTTTTGTATAACCAAAAAAAGATGTATTTTGAATGTGTTATTCTCGTTGTTCCATCATTGAAGTACGTTGTAAAACAAATAAAAACAAACCTTTTGTTACAGTAAAAGACCGCAATAAGCCAATAATAAGAAATGCTGTTTTTTTCAAGAGAGATTTGATGGGCTCCAATTTTCTGACTTGATGATTTTATTGCAATTTCAATCAATTTGCATTTACCAATATGTTGAGGTAACTTTTCACTTTACAATGAATATTGAATGATCTTTGTTAATGGCAATTGTGTGATGTCTGGATTAAATTGCTAAATATCTTTTTGAATTATACTTTTTAGAAAATGTTCATAACAAAAAACATAGTTGACCGATTTGGAGAGTGTAGCATTGATACTGCGACATTCAACTATTTCAACTTCTTTTTCTTTTCTTTTCGACAGTCAATTTTAACAATGGATCGTAAACAACGAGAACCGTAGTATATTAGGAAATCATATTAAACAATCAGAAAGACGAAAGAAAAGAGAAGATTACAAACAAAAGATGTAATCTCACTGTTGATCGATCTTGAACATAGTTACCTATTATCAAAGGAAACACATGTACATGTGATATGGAGCTAATCCGAGACGCAAAAATTCGTTCACACATCTTAATCCATATCCATGACTTTCTTTTCCTTTTGTATTTAAAAACATTAAGCTAAGAAACAGAAAAGTGCCTTCCAAATATAATTATACATTTTACTACAGAAGAGATCACAAATAAAATAAATAATTAAGTGATGACTAACATTGATTAAAGCATAGCGTCGAGTTATACTTCTTCAGACTAAACTATCCATATATTCTGTGATTTCTGCTGATATTCGAATGAACAACAGTAGAGTAACAATACGTTATAATAACAGATCCCATCAGATACAATCATCCAATAAGCTAATAATTCAGATTCATGTTTCGTCGACATCTTGCTGAAACGGTTCTTTGAATAGAATTTTTTCATACAATACTTCACGTTGAAACACACAAATATTAAAATCAATAACAATTGAATATTAATATTTATTAAAACGTAGCTTTGCTTTTCTTGCATTAAAATATCTCGTAAGTAAACAAATACTAGATCAGGTTTGACAATATGATCGAGATGACGACGAATTTTACGAAGATCTGTTATGATAATCAAAATACAACTGATTTATTTTGACTGATATCGATTTGTTCTGTTATCGTGACATTGAAGATGGTAAAGAGACGTTGGAGGTTGTTAGAAATCTTTGTTCAATATGATTCATTTCCAAACCTTTAGAGATAAGCAAATTATATTATAAGCTCCCCTTATTTAATTTTGTAAGAACCTGACATCAAATCTTTTTTGCAAATAGATCTTTTTTAATGGATCACTCTCATTCTCAAGTCATCATATCTTGCAGTTTGATGAACAAAAAATCACCGTAGAGGACAAAATCAAGAGATTTTTTCAATCAAAAACTCACTGTTTTATATATAGTTGGATGAAGCTTCATGCGATGATTCCGAATGTGCCATTTTGCTCAAACTTAAAAATACCCGCTTATTCTGCAGATAAAATGAAGTTTTTACAAACAACATTTTCGACTTTTAAAAAATCCACTGTGAACTCCAAAAGATTTACGCTATTTTGTGCTAATTTCACGATATCTATTGAAGATGAATTTTCATACTAAGTTTCAGTCCAACACAACCTAGGCTTTGGAAATAGTCTTAGAGTGGTAAACACTTTTTTCTTCTGTCGTATTAAGTCCAAACTAAAAGCATTTTTTGTCAATTTCTAGCTATATATTAATTACTTAATTACGAAATCTTTTTCAGCCCAGACATTTTTCTGACCCGAGAAGAAATTAAATTCTCATATTACTAATGATTTTTAGACTTAGTAAATCGCATTTTTCCACCGTTCTGGACGAAACAAAAGCTTCATTTCCACGATAGAACATAACTAATATATTGATCTTTCTAATCGATTAAAAAGAACCTTTAAAAAACAACTTTCACTTTCGTGCATCATTGCGCACTGTTCTCTGTCCGAAATTTTCAACTACAGCTAAAAGTATTTTTTAGACGAATATGACTAGGTAGCCAATAGTGTCTGTACTAACAATGCGTGTTGTTTAAAACGCTTTTAAAAGAAGCGATAAAAATTGATAGTATACTGATCTGCATTGTTTTTTCTGGTAGAGAAACGTTTACCGTTTAGCAGATTTTTTCGGAATGAAACACGACATAAAAACTAATCTTTTTAGAATCCAAGACAAAATACACAGTAATGACAAAACAGAGCGCAGTTTTTCGTGCAGGCTTTTGTTTCGTCGAAAAATAAGTTGTTCTGGAAAAATCAGAAACATTTTGTAAGTTTGTCGAATTAAATGCATCACTCGATGAAGCAAAAATTAAGAACCCTCATTCTTATAAGTAAATACAGTAAGAACTAAACCCAATCCGAACTATGCAGTTTTTGTTTTCAATGAGTCTAAAACCCCATTTTGCCTAGCGTTTCACGACATTTCATGAACGGTAATAGATAAAGTCGAGAAAACAACTTCGTCTCCATACTTTGAGATGACCAATATTTTCTAATAGTTTGGTGGAGATTTTATATGTAGAACGGATTTCTGACACAGAAGAGTCAGACATGACTTACTTCGGATCGCCGATTACGTCGAATTATCTTAAATCGGCAGTATTTATAAAGCTGTTGTAAAAAATCAGATACATTCTTTATAGTCAAAAGATCTATATCGATTAGTTTAATATTGTAATTCTGTGCCAAAAACTACTACCAAATTTTATACCGTTTGTGGCTATCTTTTGTATTTTCTACACCGACTGTTTCACTACTTCTTCGTAAGCAAATAAACCTTTTTAATCTCTGTTTTAGTCTTCAGTTCGCTTCAGGAAAACATTATAGAAGAAAACTGTGGGAACAAAAATTGTTCAGTATCAAATTCTACATGGTTTTTATAACTCATCCAAATCTTACCTATTTCTCCTAATCTACGATTGTATTTAAGCCTTCTCTTGTTCTAACTTCCGTTGCTGGCTTTTCTTAATCAATTTCTGATTGTTGTCTGATTGTTGCTTTGTTTCAATAACACAATCTCCTTTACACAAGTGTGGTGTATTGACTACTACACTTCAACATCGAACATCACAGGACAACATTTCTGAATGACTAAAGACAGTTCTTTCTCCACATTAACTGTATAAATTTCTTGAGTCACCAGAGATAAATTAATATGTTGGCAAGCACAAGAATTAGAGTCATCCAACGTTTTCCAATAATTATCAAATTCTTATAAGTCTCGTACGAAGTAATTATCACGATCATGGCCGAACCATATATACAAATTTGATAAAAGTCTTATAATAATCGTACCAGAATTTTAAAAAGCTGATTAGCGTCGAAGACACTCTCCATATATTCTAAGGTAGTTTACACAGTATTTTTAGATAGTATCCACAGCTAATTTAAGACAGTCTTCAGGGAGGGGCTAAATTTTTGATGAAACCGCTAAGAATTCAAGTATAGAACTGTTCTTTAGGCTTCGAATTACTTGGAGGAGTTACAAAAAACGATTCTTATAAAAGATTGGTCTAGGACTGTCGTTCTACTCTAAAAACTCTACTTTTTAACTTTCGAACATCATTCTCTTCATTCCAGCACTTGAAAGTTTTCCAAATAGTCAGTCTTATAGAGTGACTCAATAGGCCTTGCTTACGTCTCTCTTAAAAGGCCATCAATTTCGACTAAAGTTTTTATCACGTTTACTACAGAAGCTTCTCCAGAAGTTTAACTTTCTTTTTAGAAAAAAATGCTTCTGAGCTGAGTTAAAGGGTTTTTAAAATCAAAAATCAAGATTCTACAAGGCGTTCTGCATATTTCCGATAAAACTTTTCAATGCACCAATATATTCCGAAAAAAAGAAATTTACCCTCTGAGGTACTTGACTAGATATTTTTAGCCCGGTTGGATGAAATTTCACGAGGATCGTCGACAAGGCCAACTGAAAAGAGATATTTCTAGAAAACAGCCAAACCAAGATAACTGAGACGTTCGCGCACGTCCTCAAAAGACGCATGAAAGCCTTTTACATCACTACTGAAAATAACAAGTAATTGCTTGTTATTAGTACACTAGTTGACATATTAAGTCATGTTTCTCTTTCCATTGCTTGTTATACTTTACGAGTAGTAAAATTTTCTGCGAAACCTCAAAATAAGAGGTGTCGTAAACAGGTTTCACAAGAGAACGGAAATGATATTTATACGAAATGAAACAGATAGCTAATTCGATTGAGCTGCTGTGTGTAAGTGTGAGCAGAACTCCATAAACTACCAGTTTCTACACTATAATGCTCATCATGTGCTCTGACAGAGGCACAAAAATACCGCGTAGGGCGTGGATGACGAACGTTATTTTAATCTTTCAAAGGTATTTGATAATCATGCCATTCTAGT
>CAJNOQ010000267.1:26852-58261 GCA_905250885.1 Didymodactylos carnosus | reverse complement strand
TATCTCAGCAACAAAGCACCATGGGGATGAACCAACTTAGGGTATTTCACTACTCACTGAGGTCTACAAGATACAAGTAGTCCGAGTTCAAAAGCGATTTATAACCTCAAGAGGTTCCCTCGTCAGCGGAATCGATGACCTATACTATATTTCAGTTGTGATCGAGCTTCCCTCAGATTATCTTACACCATTTCTGGAACTTCGATGCCTTGCTCAAACAGTAACAGATGAACAGTCTGAAGGACTCTCATTTTCTAGAAGACACTCTGGGCTATCTACCCTTATAAGAAAAATATATTTCTATTTTAAATATTTTAAATTCGAACGAGTTTTTCAAAGATTCTTTCAAAGTTCTACCTTTAAAATAGATCCGTGAGTTTTTTCTCTTTACTAAAAAAACGTCGCTTAGTCTTCTGCGAAAATCGTAAGTCTCTATCAACTTTCGTTTTAACGTTATCCAAAAAATATCCCAGAGCCTTCATTTTAAGTTTTTGACCTGCTTCGTGAGCAGATTGTATAAGAGGGGAGATCCTGGTGAATGTACTTGATCTAAGCACTTGATTAGTTGCCGAGTAATTGAGAAATACTACAAGTTTCCTCACTTAGTAAGGCCTAGAACAAGACCTTGGTAAGTGTTTTTACTTTCCAAATTCTTGTTTAAGTACTCATCGGGTATCTCACTTGATTCGATTCAGACAAATACTTAGAGAAGTAAATTACTCTTTTGTTATGCATGACAAGTTGCATTAAATGTTGCATCGTCAGTTAGTATAAACAAAAATGCAAACTAATGCAATGAATTGCCAAAGTACCATTCATCAGTTAAGCGCCTGGCTCAAATACATTCATCAGGGCATAGTTAGAAGTGTTCACTTAAGAGTGCCAACGATTTCAATTTTGAACCGGAACTGTCAGGGCTCCTGTTCTACGTTATAAAGTTATCAAAATGCTATAGTGTCTGTTGCGTCAACGCGCAATAGTTTTCCAGAAAATTTCTATCGTTCAAATTTTAAATTGGTTCTCGTTTAAATTTCATATTGTAGGTAGAATGTGAGACTGCACTGTACCACGACGAGAGAAATTTTTTTCTCTTTTGTGGGCTCTTCTTTTTATTATTAAAAAATTGAACGTACAAATACTTACATTTTTGATCATTGTAACTTTTGGTCATGTTCGCTTTGAAGTAACCGACAAATGAATATTGCTTTACTTTGTATCTAACGTACCTGCTAATATGAAACTTATAGCACATCAAAATAGTATATATTTTCTCTTTTTCGCATTATGTTCAACTCAGCATTTCTAGGACGGTATAGTTTATTATAGATTTTTTTTTCCTGTACGTGTCAGATTATATCATCGTTTTTTAATGTGTATATATTAATATGAATATATTTCATTTGCGCATAATTGTCCTTCATATATGCACATACTACATCGTATAATTTGATAGTAACCTCTTATTTTACACGATAAAAAGTTTATTTATTTCTTATTTGTTTGTAGAATTCAACGGGAGATGCATTTAATTCAGTTAATGATCTATATCATGTTTCGTACAAAGAATTTGAAAAACAATTTGGTGAATTAGTTCATTGGTGTGATAAAATTTATGAGACAATTACAGAACTTTCATCGAATGCATTGAGTCGATATCTACGTCAAGTATGTATGCAATCGTTTATAAGCAAAGTTTTAATTAGCTGTTAACCTTAGAGCTTATCTATTTTGCTCTATATCATAGTTGTCGCTAATAGTCCTAAACATTTTGGATATCAAAAATACTAGTCATTTACCGTCACAATCAGTCAAAAGAAAATTAAAGGAGATATATTTATGAGACTTTAACATTGAAAAGTTTTAGAGTAATATAAGTGTAAAAACTGCACTTTTCAAACATAACAGCATAGTATTATTTCAGAGTTCTTTCATATACCGAGTAGATCTTATCAGTGTATATTTAAAACAAGGATTGAATCGAATTTTAGCAACTGAACATCGAGAGCTTTTGTATTGCATAGTTTCTATTTCTTTAGAAATATTACGAGGAAACTTATCAACAAGGAAGAATACGTATTAAATCATTTGAAAATTATGCTGAAAAATTAGTTCAACGTTTTCCAGATTTAAAAACAGGAATCATGACAAAAATGAAAACATTACATGCACAATGGCACGATCTTGAATTAGCTATATTATCATATCTGGATGAAGATTTTGATAAGATATTAAACGGTAAGAATATTTTATTATCTCTTAACAGATCAGACGAGACATATCCTACTAGTATTCTACTAGGATTTTACTTTAGTTTTTTAGGATTCTAACAAAATCCTAATAAAATCTGGTATACCCGAAAGTCATGGGATCTTCTAAGATTCTGTTATGATCTTAAACAAGCTTAAGAAAAAATCCTAGTAGGATCCTGCTAGAAAGTTATTAAGTGGATCCTGTAAGGTTCTAGTACGAAATAGACAGAAAGTGCGTAGGATTTTGTCTAGAGATATTCCGTACATTCAGTAGTATTCGTAAATAGAGACTTGCACGGGTTAAGAAAACGTAACCCTCACCCGACCCGGCTGTCAAAATGCCGACCCGAAAACATCTTAACTCGAACTCGACCCGACCCGATAAATTTTTACTCTTTTGTTTCGTTCTTAAGTTTATGTCTTTTTATTTACCTATTTGTTTGGCGGAAGGCATCGCATTACAGACGAGTGGCCTTTCGCTAATAATCTGCTAATATTCCGGAAAATTTGGGCGATATATCCTTCTAAATTCGCAATATCATCTCTAATAAAAGAGAAATCTTTGAAAATTGTGCGGTATAGAAAAACATTGTTTTCCTTCAAGAAGAAAAGTTCAATAACAAGGGAATTTAGGAAGATATAACGCTCAAATTTTCTGTAATATTAGCAGACTGTTAGCGAAAGTACAAAAGAAAATTTCACTTCTTAATTCTTTGTTTTGACTGGGTTACAGAATTATTACTGTTACTACACACAGTGTTCCTTCAGAACAAAAAAATTATAACTTTTGAAAGAACTGATATGGGCCCTTGTTTAAGGGTTTTTATCAGCTCACTTTCCTCTATTAACTGGCATAATATCATTAAAAACGGAGTTGTGCATCTGAAGACCTTGTCTCGTTAGTGAATGCAGTTGTTCTGAAATAAGTATTTCAACCGAGAATTCCGGTATAGTTAACTTTTCAACGAGTAATACAAAATTGAAATTATTATCTATATTTTACATTACGAAATGTTCAAGCCGAATCCGACCCGACCCGAGCCTACAACATCTTAACCCGGACCTGACCCGACAGCATCTTAACCCGAACTCGACCGAATCCTAGGGTTCGAGTCGGGTTGCAGGTCTCTATTCGTAAAGAAGGTTTAGTATAGAATTAAAACTGAATATAATTTTTGACATAACTATTTTATGAAGTTATTCACTATTGTAGTGTATAACTAAGTAGTTATGAACCACTTTGAATTTTCACTATCAGCAACGTATCTAAACATACCGGAGGAAAAGTTTGGCTATTGGTATCGAGTCATGTTACCAACTGTAATGATTTCTTATTCAGATCTTAATCACGAATTATTAATGTTTGAAAATTGGCTAAATCAAACGGAAGACGAACTTTGGAAACTAGAATTTATTAAAGATATACAGTTGTCTCAATTGGAAGAAAAAATTAAATATCATGCGGTGAGAATGTTTTACCATCAAATATTTCTTTTTTTGAGAGATGTTTAGACAAAATTCATGTTACTATTATATCTATTACATTACCATGATACAAGTCTATGTCATATGGATATCAGTTCCAAATGCTTTGTCATTTTCTCTTTTCGGACAGACGATTGTTACGTGATATTATAATTAAAAGTGTTTGTGATTGCGATTTCACTTTTATTTCACAGTTTAATGGTGATATGTTGTTGACATTCAAAATCGTATGGGTAACTCCCTCTTAGACAAAAATATAATTTTACCACTCTTTATATAATTTCTAAATGAGAAGCTTTGTCAAGATAACTAACTAGAAGTAACACAATGCACGAGCAAGTATATATGTATCCATTATAGATTTAACAGAGGGGAACAGAGAGAGAGAGAGAGATGTAAATGAAGGGATAAACGCTTAAATCGTAAAGCTCTATTGTTAAGAGTTTAATAATTTCATCAAGATTTAGTAAAAAGAAAGAGAGTGTGAGTACAAATGTAAATAGGGACGGTAAACCTTTTCTTCTTCGAATAAAATCATCATTTAATCTACCGTTCACTTTGTTGTTTATCATAAATATATTCCGTGTTAATTAATTAATTTGAACAGAAAAGGTGATTTTATGTTTTCATCTCTACCGTCTCATATCCGCTTTAACGATAATAAACTAATGACGTGCCAAAAATTATGGATAAAATTTAAAATCGATTTGACAAAAAGTGCGTGTGTACACGTTCATTTTCGGAACCTAATCGTCAAAGTAGATAAAAAACAATTTATAGGCTAGTATGTGAAAACTTTCTCTTCATTGATAAAAGATATTTTATCCACTATAATAGCAAAGATGATAGTGATCGGCAATCTTTTCTTTCTCTTTTTTTGAAATTTTTAATTGATAAAAAAAAATCTTACATTAGATGAGCACATGGGGTTTTTATTTGACAATGATTCTGTTATAACAGCTGTGACTGATTAACGTTCACGTGTCGTACAATGTATCTCGATGATCTTTAAGTATCTGTACTTGAACAGTTAATAGATAGAATAATACATAGTGTAATTTGAAGATAATAATGATGTTTGTCTTCTTTTTGTTTCTTTTTTCTAGAATCTACAAAGTGAAATTAAATCTCGAAATAGTCGTGTATCATCTATCATTCAAATATGTGATCGTTTAAAAAATGATGGCTGTGAACAAGTACCCTTAAATTTGGCTAGTGATCTTGAAAATCGTTGGCATCAAGCATGGCTTAATTCAGTTGAAATACAATGCAAACTTGAAGAACGATTAAAATTTTTGAGAGTATGTATAGTTTTATTAAATATTCTTTTTTTTTATACACTAATGATAAGTTACAAATAATCATATATACATGAAGAATATCATCATTTAAAATCATAGTTAATGAAAAATTGACCGATATTTATGATGTGAAATAACAACGAAATCATCTTTGTTTCTCTATATTTGAATGTAAAATGACATATATATAACATGACATTTTTTGTTATAACAATTATTTGATATTTCTACGAGGTCATATGTCACCTAAAATGTTAGTTGTCAGATTTACTCTAAATGGTTTCAAGTTATTTTTTTTTTCTTTTCTCAAAATATCGAGTACTCAATTCTACAATGAAATTTTTAATTATTAGGAATAATTTCTTATTTGATTTAAAATATAATGTAAAGATCTTATTCTCATCAGGTATCTTTTATACGTCTAACAAAATCATGAACAGAACCATTGCTTTTTATTCTGATTCGATGTCTGGAATTGTTGAGATTATTTGATCATTGTTTGTATTAGGTTTTTCTTCTTTCTTTTTTTTAACTCATTTGTTAAGATGACCTTATACATAAATAGAATTACTAATCAAACAAGATTTTGGTAATCATCAACTATAGACCAAAGTTAATTACATTTCTAAATAGACTTTTAATTTTTATAGACACTTGAACAAGTAAGATTTGTTCATTTCTTTCAGTTATAATCGAGAATAATCAACTTTTCTTTTTTCTTTTACTTGTATATGAGAGTTCCATAAACATTTGTATTATACAAACATACACACCACACACACACGCATAGCGAATACTGTCGTGTATTTTTTTTTCTTCGTTCAATAAATGCCATGATCATAAGTCATTTCGTCCGGTTTTTTTTGTTTTTTTTTTGAATGTTCATCAGCTTGTTAGATACGTCTCCCTTTTAACAATAACAAAAAAAAAAAAAAACGTTCGAAGAAAGAACAAAAAAATACCGTTCTCATTGTATTCGTTCACCTATATATAGCACAATTTCTGAGAGTTGGAGAAAGGAAAAAAATTGATTGTCGCAAGTTAACTGACCATTATAATTACGTGAGTTGAATTCTAAACAAGAGACTTAAAAAAAGTAAACTTTTTTTCCTGCCAACTAACTCAGTAATATTATCTACTGATCATTTTTACAATTTTACAAGGTAATAACGTTTTACTAAACTTACTTTTTCTTCATAATTTTAAGAAAGACACTATCATAAAGCCAAAGAGTATCATTGTGAATAGTTCTGGTTATGCAAAATTCATTATTTTCAATTTTTTTCCTCCACTCTATATTGATAATAGATTGACGTATTTTTTGTTCACTTTCCTCTTGTTTTTATGTCTTCTATATTGCTTGAATAAGTTTTGGTCAGTTACACAATAAAAATTATCAAAAGTTAAATTTTTTTTTTTGCAACATTCTTGAGTTAGTCACTTGAGAATTGGTCAGGTTGCATTGTCTGTCTGAAGAGTTAAATTTTGTTTTGAAAATTATGTGAAATGTTTTTCAACAAGTTTTACATAATTTTTTTTCTTCTTCTTATTCCATTGTCACTCACGTCAGGAGTATATTTAATGTTATTTTTATAGACGATCTTGAGCATAACAGTATATGACATTGTCGAAATTACACTATTGTTTGTGTTTATTTCTGAAGGAGTCTCAACTATACACAGTTTTTTTTTTTTCTTTCAAGTTATCCTTTCCCCGACTTTGTCATTGTCTTGAATATCATTTTGAAAAGGACAACAAGAAGGATACTAAGAATCATTAATGTATAAAATCATTTAGTTCAAACTTAGAAATAGAATAATCTTGGTTCCCATATCGTTTCGGTTATTTAATCCGTAGTTTTATACTACGAATTATATTACCTTGTCGGGTCAAAAAGAAAGCACTTTTGGACTTGTTCAGTTCCAACGTTCGTAACGTTTTGTGAAAGTCATGGCTCTTTAGCCGAGTAATGTACAGAGTTGGAGAAAAAAAAACGTCTCATTTTGTAGCTTAAAAACGTTTGTTATAAATGGTACTTAAGTAAGATCTAGCAGCAGACTAGTCTAAGTGACGTAATGTTTTTCGTATACACCACTTTCGTACAAAAAGGCCTTATTGGCACGAACTGTTAGCAGATGTTTGGAGTAGAGTTAGACTTTGCCATTTGAAAGAAAAATCTTTAAGCTAAAAAACAAGATGTTTCCCAACTCTGTATGTTTCTTGGCTGAAGAGTTATGACAAAACGTTACGAACTTATGTTTTGCAGACTGGTACGCCTGAACAGGCCGTTTTCTGAATTATTTTTTGTCACAGATAAAGCAATGTCGTTTCTGTGTTATCACAGGGAGATGTTGTGTACGGCAATATATTAAGTTTTTTCGAACATTAAAAAAAAAATACAAACGATAAATTAATCTAACGTGTATGTATTAAATCGTCTTAATAAAATAATCACTGTATTAAAGTCAAATAGAAACAATAATTAATTAGACTTGGATAAAATTGTTTTATATAACAATATTGTTCCTTGAATTAAACACATGTTAATTGTTAAAGTTCTTTGTTTCAGTTATAAACAACATTGAAATTGACCATAAAAAATTATTATTTAGTTTGAGTCTTTTCTATCGCATAAACGTAGACACTGATTAATTACAAATGTTAAGAAGCAGAAAATTGTATGCCATTCATTCTTATTCATTTACTCGTTAGATATATATGATCTATACTCGTACACATACATATAGAGATCTTAATTTTCTAAGTATGTTGAAGACATGTTTGTTAGAGGTACACACATACATACACACACCTTGACATTAAATATAAACATATCAATAGATTATAGAACAAAAAAAAATCAAAATGTCTATGAATTGAATATAATAAGGGAAAAATAACAAGATATATATTCTGAAGTTTATATGATTATCATTAGTTCTTTTTCTACTTTGATAATCGCTATTTATCGGATAATAAATACATATGGTACCGTTATTGATTGATTTTATAGTTTTTAAAAAAAAAAAACGATTTATTTATTACATAATCTATATCTCGATTATCGAACAGACAAATAGTGAGTCTTTCAATTATAACCTATTAATCATACAAATATATATAAGGCTGAATAAATAGCTTGTCAGTGTAGACCTTTGAATCTCAAAGGGAAAACTCCTCCTACATGTTAAAGCTGTCACATGTAATCTGTTATAAGATTACGCCAAACCATTGTACGATATCTACTGTGATGTGACCATTTGTTTATGAGGATATTTATTTTTCTCGGAGATAATACAAAGGAAGCAAAACAAGTGAAATAGGTCAGTTTTGTTTTTTCGATCTAAGAATTTGTTCACTTCTTTAAAAATGAGCAAATTTTCTAAATTTTATTTTTCTCATTTCCAATCAATGAGAAAAATAAAATTTAGAGATAAAAAGCACATAGATTATGTCGATGTCAAAGTTAAAAATGAAATTAAAAGGAATCCACTGTTGGATTCATCGATAAATTTTGCACCTGGCATCTAATCTGGTTCAATACAAAGTGAGCACCAAATTTTCTAATGTATGCACAAAATATTTTCAGGTTTTTCTTATTGTAAATTATATGAAGTTTCGAGTACGAAAGATTGACATATTTTTTTATTCTAAGTTTTTTCCCTTTTGTTTAAACATCCGTTTGTCCATAATTTATAATTATATCGCTTGATGGAGTCGATAAAAATGAAATGTAACATATTTGTATACCCTTCTCTCTTTGTCCATTGTTCAAATGATTAATTTAATTTTTTATATTTCTAATTTTTGTGTTCATCCACGTGAAAGTCATAAACGTCATCGATATGCGTCATATGTCTGATTGTCTTTCTCACATCCATATGTCAGACTTTTTTTTTTATATTTTCTTCTTTTGTGTATTAATATAAAACAATGATAGTTACCACAAAATATGATGTATCTAAATTGTACAATTGGAAAAGAGTCATATTTACTGAAGTATTAAAAATGGAAGACTTTTATTTGTATTTTAGTTAAATCTCCGCTTATAAAACGAAATATACTAAACAATATTCATATTCAAAGAGTAAACATATGTCAATGTCTACGTGTAGTTCCTAAGGAGATATATGTTGTTCAAATATCCGTTCTATATTATTTATAAGGATTCATTCTCTCAATCAACAATGGTATAAGAAAAGTTTGTCTTATAACTAACAGTTTTTCTCTTTTTTTTTTGTTAAAGAAGTTTAGTAAATAAGACAATGATTGTTTTCGTGTTTGATCAAACTATGCGCATACTACTATAGAAATTGTCATGTGAGAAATTAAACAAACGATCCTCATCATTGATACAGAAGACAGAAGATAAATGAACTATATATAACTGTTCATTTTTTTTTTTTAAATAGATTCAATTTTTAAACGTAGATAGAAGTAAGTAGTTTCTTTTTTCATACTATCTTTTTTTTTTTTCTTCTTCTGCTTATTCTCTATAAGAATAGTTGAGCTAAAATTTCCTGTTTCTTGTCGAATAGAAGAAGAAAAAAAAAAGTATCCATTGTCCAAATATAACTTTGGATAGGTTAAAATGCCTACGGGTCTATCGTGCATAGCTATTATTGTCCGTTTCCGAAATTTATAAAATACTCTTTTTAACATAAATGTATACATATATATATATATATACACTCGTTTGTCATTATCGTGTTGGTTAAGAAATATTACCCAAAGGCATTGTTTATTTAAATAAAAAAAAAAAAAGAAAAAGAAAAACGGTTTTATATATGTAATCTATAGTCGAATTAACTTCTTGTTTGTTGTGTACGATTAGAATTTATATTACGTCTGTTCATATATCTCAGTTATCTTTTGTTTAATATGGAATCTATTGCCTCCTGCTAGTCATGTATATATATCTATGTAAACTCTGATATTGTCCGTATAAATATTAAATTGAACAGTACAAAAATCATTGATGTATATATTACTAGAAAAAAAAGCCTTGTATACATATGTACGAAATAATTACTGACCTTCTCCATTTTCTTTCTCTCTTTTTTTCTATTACTATTTTCTGTTTTAAGTCAACTTTTGGATGTTGGTTTTTTCTTTATGTCTATTCAATTATTTTATTATTATAAACTGAAATTAAATTTTTAACTAAATGGTGATGAATATGGATTCGAAAAATAGTGAATAATAGCAACAATTCACCAAAAGAAATTAAGTATTGTTCACAACATGTTTATATAGATACGTACAAAGAGAAAAAAAAGATTTCAAGTTGATGTTAATTAATACTAAAGAGTCTGAATATATAAAAGTAATGAAGAATGTTATAGACACACGAATATTTCTAAAATACGTTAACACCCACTAACAGTTAAGAATTAAAATCTGATACGTCCCAATAGATGGAGTTTATCGAGTTGACTCTACGAAAATCGAATAATATTTTCTATCAGCATTTAACAACAGCTACTAACAGTTGAAATACTCCTAAACGATACGAGTTATACGTTAGTTGAATTTCAATGTGAGATTACGTGTAGATTTACTAAATTATATCGTTAGAAAAGTGCTGACGTCTTTTTTGATTGTTAGTAGCTATTGTTAAGTACCGATCTAAAATATTATTCGATGTTAGTGTAATCAACTCGAAAAACTCTTTCTATTAGGTTGTATCAAATTTTAACTCTGTTAATGTATCTTACAAATATTCTAAATGTACCTATATATAATGATGAATAAATTAGAAAAAGAAATTGTCTATAGACAACACGTATGCGGATACACTGAGTTTTAAATTAATAACCTGCTCTTTTTTTTGTTACATCAGTCGAGTGTTTTTCAAGGTAATCTACTCTATTTATGCAAATATCTTCATTTGAATTATTTATCAGATGCTAACATTCTTTTGTAATTGATTTTGATTTTACGCAATTTTTTTTTTAGCACCATATTGGATGATTTATGAAAAATTGATAGTTTCTTTTTTTTTAATATTTTATATCTTAACTTTCTATATTGGCAATAAAAAAAGAAAAAAAAAAATTTTTTTTTTTTTGAACAGTTGTCGTATAAATTATGCAACAAATTATTCTTTCTTTCTTTTGATGTTGTAAATTTAAGTTTTATGTTTGAATTCGAGTTAAGTTGTCGAGAATAGAGAGGATAATCAACACTCTCTAGACACAATTCAAATACTTTAAAACTATACTTGATTGAATTATTGCACGATAAACAATTATAAACGTGATTTATATTACAATCAAGTGTAAAACAAATCTTAGAACGTTTTAAATGTTCACTTTTTTGTTAAAGTTATATGAGATGATTTGAAAGTAGTAACAATGTGTATCATCTGACGTTTTACACCAAATGTTTAATCCTCAGATATTTGTGACATTTGCATGCAATCTAAACTACTAAATAAAATAAAAAAAATGCTTTGATTTTAAACATAAGAGTTCATAGAATTAGATTATTTCTCCTTCTTTTTTTTTTCTCCATTAATACTTATGTTAGAGAGTCTATTATATCATGATGTTGTCATGCAACACATACGATGCGTTTCTGTAATACATTGTCGCCAACAAAATGATTATAAATTTCTCCTCTTTTTTTTTTTTTGAACTTTAGCTGTGATATTATTGATGATCAACAGTTGATCATACGGTGATATACGCTGTCAAACATAAAGATAAGAATTAGAGAAATATGCGAGTGATTATATCACATCTAGCGAGAGAGAAAATATAAGATAGAGTTTCCTTATGCCTTAATTGAAATAGTGAACGCACATACACAAAGAAAATGAGAAACAACTCAATTGTAGAAATGTTCAACTGACCATTGATTGTGCGTTCATCATTACATCATTTCCACAAAAAAAAAGTATGTTTCCTGTATCACGAATTATTTTTTCATTTTTTTTCTTTTTGATTGATAATCAGGTGTAAGAAGAACATTATTGGAAAACTACTAAACTTTCGCAGTAGATGACAAAATATATTTCCCTCTTTTTTCTTTATGATTAGAAAATGAAAATTTTTGTTTCTTATAACCTTGATGTGTATATCGAATGAATATTCTTCTAATCTCTAGACAAAATCCTACGCATTTCCTATTGGGATCTTACAGAATCCTAACATTTAGGATCCACCTTATAATTTCCTAGCAGGAGTCTAAAATGCTAGGATCCTACTAGGATTTCGCTTAAGTTTGTTTAGGATCTTAACAGAAACTTAGAAAATCCCAGATTTCATTAGAATTTTGTTAGAATCCTAAGAGATTAAGGCGAAATCCTAGTAGGATATATCTCGGATCCTGTCAGGAAACTCATAGAAATATTATTCTTGACCGTATATTTTATATGAAAGATAGATTTTTAATATAAAATAATGTATGTTCAATTACAATACAAGTCTGATCTCTGTGAACCACTGAATTTTCTTTTTTTAGTAGACATACAATAGAAAATATGTGTTTGTGTATTGTCAATTATTTCTCATCAGTGATCATCAGTGATAATTAATAATCTATACTAATCCACATGGTTTTCCATTGTTTATTAAAAAAAGGAAATTAAAAATATTTTTTCGAGATGACACTTGTTGTACAATGAAAAATATTTTCGTTTATAGATCAAATGATCTTTTGGATTTGATAGGGTCAACTGATCAAAGATAAATGGGTTGTGAGAGTAAAAAAACATGTTACTTTTTTTGTTCAAATGTGTTCAATCTATTGTATGTATGTACTATGTACAATTATCATGTAGTGATTATAATTGTGATGACTTGATTGTGGGCGTATTTTAACAACAGTGAGTGTATGTTAATTAAGATGGAAAACAAACGAGAACAATTATAGTAAATTTTAAATGACATCTTCAATATTTTTCTCAGTTCATAAAT
Organism: Didymodactylos carnosus; assembly: GCA_905250885.1. Lineage (NCBI taxonomy): Eukaryota > Metazoa > Rotifera > Eurotatoria > Philodinida > Philodinidae > Didymodactylos > Didymodactylos carnosus. The sequence goes on along the minus strand of CAJNOQ010000267.1, from coordinate 45,304 downwards.
GAGCTGCTAATTATCAAAATGAAACATTACAGAAACTTGAAGGAAATAGTACATAATCGTTCATTTAATAACAAAACCTTACACATGGTAGTAGTCAAGGTTCAAACATAGTTTTTATTTTATTATGATACGGTGATTTAGTAAAACTAGCACTAGCGTTTAAAAACCAGTTTTTAAATGAAATTTTGTATACGTCTATTTAAATCTTTTATAATCTCTTTTTAGTTGAATGATTCATATTCACACAATACAAATCTATCTCGTATATCCGAAAACGATAATATATTATCATCGAATTCCGATAGTGAACAATCGAATTCCTCCGATTTAGACGTTATTCCGTTTCATTATACCGAATACGAAAAAATTCCTATTACTGCCGAGGATATTTACATTTCACCATCATCTTCTTCATCATCTGATAAACAATTTCTATTAGTTAATAACGTAGACGATAATACACAGCTGCCAATTAGACGTTTTAGTACCGATAGTCTTGATCTAACTCAAAAACTGACAAATCGTAAACGTCGTTCATCGTCCTCTCTGTTATTATTAAATTCAAAATCACCACTGGAGCGTCCGTCATTTTCAATTCGTTTAATACGAAAAGCCAAACGCCGTAGTCGAAATCCACTAACAAAATCTATGTCATCATCTGATTCTCCATCACTTACTGCTACAACTGGAGAAAATCCTTTATCAGGTGGTATTCATTCGTTATATTATTCATTAACTAGTATTGACAATAGTAATAAAAGTAGCAGAAGTAGTAGTTGTCACTCAAATGGTGCAGCAAATAGAAAAAAGACGTCGTCTAAACTTGATGTTGGTTACGCAAGTGATGATGATGGGCAATTATCGTTAAAACATGAGGAGATGATAAAAACAAGAACATGCTCGTCGACATTAGTCAATTGTCAACCATCAACAATTATGAATGTCAATCAGCCGAATTCATATTCATTGTTAAACGCCCGAAAAGCATTTAGTGACTATTCAATACGTTCAAAAATTATTTTATATTCACCATTGCCAACAATGTCTTTACCTGTTTTTAATGAACAACAACTAACATCATGGAGACATAGTATAACAAGTGCATATGATACTTGTTCAAATACAGGGGATTTAAGTGCTACAGAAGAAATACAACAACAACAAAAACAACCGATATTGGATACTAAACAAGAAAAAAACGTCACACTACCGTTATTATTAGATGATACAAAAGCACAATCACCACCATCGTTGTTAATTTATGATAAAAAATATACGTGCCTAGATGAAACAAAAAATTTAAAACCAACAATAACGATAAAAACGAATATCCATAAAAATAACCATACATCACGTTTTCGCAAACGATTTTTTCGTTCGACTAAAACAAGTAGATTTATTCCACATCGAATCGTAACATCAACAGCGGGGAAAGTGGATGGAGCTGAAACATCGAGTACAACATCACCCGAGCAAGACAGTCCAGAACATAAAGTTCAACAACCGAAAACAGCAATGAAACATCGATGTATATCTCATTCTTATGATGCCTCAGCCGAATATACAGATCCTGAGAAAAGTGAAAACGATGTGGATTCTGAGTATGGTGGTGGTATACATTCGGATCAGAATCATCGATACCAACACCATCAGACAATAATTATTGTCAATAGTAATAATCAGTTGCGCGAGCAAAACTTCTATAATCGATATACAACAACAAATAACACAACAACAACTACAACGACCGGTTATTCGTCAGATATTGAACAAACAACAACAGGTGGCTTAATATCGGATGATGCTTCAATAATCAATGCAAAAGTATCAACATTTCATTCTTCAATATCGAATGATAAATTAGTAGAAGAAATGATTATTGATCATAAAGTGATTGAAAATCGGGCAAATTCAAATATTGGTAAGTTAAATTAAAAAGTTGTAGGTGTGTTATAGATCTCTGACAATTGAATCAGTGTCTATGAAATAAGAAACTGTATAGTTTATTTAGCTGAAAGTAGATCAAAGTTATTATAAATAATATTTGCCATTCTCGTCCATTGGGAATTTTTACTTAGGCAAAAGTATAGCTTGATTCCTCGCTGTCGTTATTGCTTGAGAAATGACACCTACTTTTACTTATGCATATATTTGAGATCATGGCATATGCTAGAACATCCTAAACAGCTGCTTAAACACTGCTCCTTATATGTTTTCTTTTTCTTTATATATGTATATGCATCTCCAATAAAATTCGGAAGCGGATGAAGCCTAGCGGTAGAAGTAAAAATTATCCTACGTTCTCTATAAATGTCTATATGTTCTTCTATACACTTAATAAAATTTCGAATCGACAGAGAAAAGATCATAGTCATTTTCACTTCGCCCGCCCGACTTTATGCACTGAACTTCGCCAGATGCGAGATTTTTTGAAAACGTATACACATGGTATGTATTTTTTTACCCCTTTTTCTCCTGTTCTATACAATGCGAAGTCTCTGGAACATGCTATGCAAAATTTTAAAATTTCAGGAATATTGAACATACTATGATCTAGGATCTTAGTGTAATTTCTGCTCTTGCATATTATTCTTTATAATTTCAGCTGATAGACCGCAGTGTTTTAGGTCAAAATTATCTTGAAGATCGGAATGAAGATTAAAGATGCTATCCAACTACTACTCAACTGCTATCCGTTCAAAATAGAGAAAGACGATTGTTTTTTCATAACTTTTGATAGAAACAAGCTAGGGAAACAAGCTAGGGGTTTCCAGTTTCAAAATCTTGTAGATATATAGGGATAAGAATTTATGTGGGAATCAAGATCCGATCTTTGCCTACATATAGTGCACCCGACAGATCTTTGAAAGACCAGATTACCAGTCTACGGCGGAATTTGAATTTTTTTTCCCTCATACACGGAGTCGAATTGCCAAATCGTTCTCTAGACAAACATGCGAAATCCATACCTTCATTTATCTTTCAGGAGGAGCACATTTTTACCGCGGGTGCACAACAGTCCAAAAATTCATGTAGCCGCTGGAAATCTCGAAAACATATAAAACATGAGCTATCGAACGTGATGGCAACATTAGTTTGTTCCAGTGATTTCTGAATGAGATATAAATTTTCCAGTTCTCGTTGAAACTAACCTAAAAATCGGTTATGTTTATTAGATTTTCGAAGTTTTTCCACATAAGAAATCTGGTCATCCCATTCGCTAACTTATGTTGCGTGTGTTTTCGAGGCTACCTCACAGTAGTGAAGACCAGTTCTGAAGATCCGATGTCGAATCTAGACGAATGAGAATGAATGTCTTACCTGACCCTCTTTGAGCTATCTACCCATGAACGAAATCAGAATATTCGTCCTTCCAGTACTTGCGCTATGCCATGATTTTTCGTAGATCCCTAATAAGTCTAGTTTATAAAAACGGTCTTCAAACTTACTATTGTATGAAAAGGTACTTGAAAGCCTTATCTATCGAATAGTAAAACCTACAACTTTCAATCTGTTTCTGATGAAAATGTGTTCAAAATCTGCCGTCTGGTTATTCGTCTTCTATTTTGAAATGTACAGTGCACTCTGTGACAAAACAGACCGACATGTCGTTCTATTTATTATTCTATCTACTCACTAATTCTTGTTCATTACTACCACATACAGTACGAGTGTGTCCCATATTATGATCTTATATCAAATCTCAGTAGCTACTTTTCCAGTACTTCGTATAGCAAGCTCGAATAACAGAATTAGTAGCTCTTCTCATTGAATTTTTAGCAACAGTTAACTCAACTGTTTTGTATATTAATCAGAGCTGGGCAAGTCAAGTCAAGTGTGACTTGACTTGAGTTGACTGACTTGGAGAAGTTTTTCGTTGATTTGACTTGAGACTTGAAAAAGTCCTGACTTGTCCAGCTCTGATATTAATGATAGTTTCCCTATAGGATTTAATAGTATATATCCTTATAAAACTGGATGCGTGAAGTTTTTCATACAATCGATCATTGACGACTACAAGAAGTTCCCTTCATTCGCTAAAAAGGAAAGTCATCATTACTTTCTGACGTTTCAAAACAAGAATAAACTGATCTTATGATTAATGCAGCGTTCTTCTCCGATTGCATTTAACATCTCGATTATTCAACTACTATTCTATTGTTTGTTTGTTCAAATATGTAAATCATATGTGTTATTTAATTAAATTTATGATTCGTTTTTATTTTCATTTCATAGATACATCAGTATCGGAAGCTGTTCAACATGATCAAGTATTGAAATTAAAAACTCGAGATAGCTGTGAAAATTCTGATGGTAAGATAAAATAATTATTTCAATTATTTTCTTTGCACGTTATTTAGAAAGCACGGATAATTTCTAGTGTACTCTACTCTGAAGTTAAGAGAAACTAGCCCATAGATCATAGTGAATATAATTTTATCTTTTTAAAATGAATATTGACAAAAGTCTAATTTCCATCAGCCAAACTATTACAATTCTTTATTCCATACAAAAAGTGTTTATCAATAACTTTTCATATCTTTGTTTTAGTTGGTGAAATGATGAATGCAATTGAAAAAAGTTCTGCAACCACGGAAGGATCTGAACCGTGCTGGGATAATTATCAGGTAACATTCTAATAGCAATTCTAATTTCTTATTCTGTGGAATGTGACAGTTGTGTCCTTCCGTGCTGCTGCTAGCTCTTAAACAAACTAAGAACCTGTTTAATCTGTGCATGAGTTTACAACGGGTAAAATCAGATGTGGTGTCATAAACAGAACAGAAAAATGGTTGAAAATTAACTACTGTTTAAACCACGGATAAACTGGTTTTCAACACTAAAAATGGCTGGAAACGGAAAATATTACTTCAAACTAAAAAGATTCATGTACATCGAGTGCTTATTGCAGAAAGTCGTGCTATAGCTTATTCTTTTTTGGAAAACTTTTTTTCTCTTTAATAAGATCATAAAAATGTCGCTCTCACTCAATTTGAAAGTGATTGAGATAATTTAATTTTCTAATTGTCCTCTGTTGATCGATTTTACGCAAAATAATCTAGTCCTTAGAACCATGAGTTATCGAATACAGTGTCTTTATTGGCAAACTTGGACACGTTCTTATTAGAAAGAACATCAAACATTAATCAAGGATTTGAAAATTTTCGGAGTAACAGAACAATGTTAGGAAAATAAGGTTTGTCAACAGAGAAGGACAAACTATAGACTGTAATGATAAAAATGGCGCTATAGTCAATGTTTTGTGCCTGTTGGTTGATAATCATGAGGAAGCCAACATTTCGATTTTGATCACAAACTACCGTCGGTATTGATCGATTATATTCATAGCGAAATGAAGTTCAGAGTCGAACTATTAGTAGAAGGCCTACTCGACAGTAGTATCAGAGTACTATTACTATATGTAAGAAAAATTCAAAACTCAGGACCCATTCATGGGAAAAATTTTACAAGAAAAATGGCCTTTTTCTTTCAGCATTTTTCCACGCGAATATAGAAGTTAATATCAAACGAAAATAGTGCGTTAGAATTAATATGGTAAGCCCTATTGGGCGGTGTATTTATTTGTTTGCAGGGGAATGAGACTTTCGGGCCCTCGATAGCGTTTTCGCTTCGACACTCCATGGATCTAATGCAATTATCTAGCGGTTCGAGATTATCTTGCCTGCAATCGATCAATTAGAAGACAGTTAGATAATTAAATTATCTTAATCAATAGACTCCATTGTCAAACTGAGTGAGGGGTACTTCGTTGGGGAAAGTACCACGTTTACGTCGACTTTACATTAATCGTTTGAAACGTTCAACGCTAGTGCAACTTGAATTCTTGATGACGAATATCACGTTAAAAGATTTTAAAACAACGGTACGGTGGTTTCTCACACCTGTGGGAAGGGACATTTTCCAACAGAACGAACTTTTTCCGGACATTTTCATCATTTTTTAACGAAACATTCTTTTGGACTGAAACTGTCAGATTAGAATCTGTATATATAACCTTTAGCAGACAGAAAAAGTCTAGAGGCAAGTTGGATCAGACGACAATTTATTTAGTAGATTTAGAAAAATACCGAGCTCTTTTTTCTAAAGTTAAAAAACTGATTTTATTTAAAGTTTCCACAATTGACTTCTTTTCAGTGTCGCTAGCATCAGTTCTCTTCATGTAGAGGCTGAACGTACTTAATCCAAGTAGTTGATTACTTAGTTTCAATACTACAAAGTAGTTTGGCAATTGGAAAAATAAGTACGTGGACCTTGAGTACTCTGCTAAAAGCAGTTCCAAATTTTTAAGAAATTGTTGAATTGAACTATACAGCAACCTTGTATGTTCTTTTCATGCATATATATTATTATATAAAAAATTTTCTCTTATTTTGTTTTGTTAAAAGTGTATCTTTCGCTTTTGTCTACGATCTCTTTTTGTCTTACCACGTGGTTTTTTCTTATTCATTACTTATCAGCAGTCTGTTTTGCCTTGAGACCTGAGTCGACACATATCAGTAACTGTTGGGAATAAACCAGCTGGGATCGTTTGTAACGCCCTATTGCCTTGAATATCATACGAAAACATACATGCTTATGTCGAACGTCAGAATTTATAATATCCCTTTAATATTGAGATCTTATAGCATGGAATAAAGCAAGTTAACAAAATAAATATTAGGCTACAGTGAGCAAGTATTGGCATAATATTAACTTAAAAATAATGGTAAGTGCTTGCCGTTTTACTGAGACAAGCACTTGCATCACTTGTGAGCGTCATATAACATAAATACTTAAACAAGTACCTATTAAATGAAAGAAAAATCATTTGCTTGTAAGTTAGGCAAGAGCTTACAAGGGAATTCAGTTGCTGAAAAAAAAAGTGCACATACCGGCGTCATTACGCAAATGAAATACGTGCATACATATACGTTTACTCAGGCAGTTACTGGCGACATTCATCAAAGGTTAATTTCAACAAAGTTAGAGTATCATCTTCTTTTATGTACAATTTTGGCGCTTCTAATTTCCTTCTTTTGTTGTTTTTAGAATCCGCTTTATCGTCTCGATTGCCTCGATCACGACTCTATAGAATCGACATTAAGATGGGAAGATCAATTTTTTGAAATGGATGATTGTAGTCAAGATCATGATTATCTACTAGACAATAGTACAATGCTCGTAAGTTTTTGCTTTCCTGATCATAGCTATCGATTACATTCAACTGTAGTAGTTATTTCTTAATTATACATACCTCGTGTCAACATCACTATCCTTCTGGACTGAACTTCTTGTGACAACTGTCGAAAGTACATAACGTTAGTGAGATTTTTTCTTTCTCAGAATGAATTATAAAAAACAGTCTTTCTCGAATTTTTAAAAAATTGAAAAACTATCATGTAGGTGTTTGTCACTCTCTACTCATCATACTTAAAATATCAACACGTAATGCTGATTTTCATCTGTAAGCTTGGAAAGGTAGAGGTGAATATTATTCAATCTATGTGTGGTGTAATTGTACATTTTTTTTCGATAAAAAGCGGCATACTTCAGTTTCAATTTTTTCTTTTTGTTGATTTTATTCAGATTTACCTCGTAGTAAAATTCAATTACCAACACAGAAATTGTACAAGTGTCTTAGTGCACTTAAAAAAGAAAATAATTTACCATTTCAATAAACATACTTTCACCTTCAAAATCAATTTAGCTTACTTTTCTTATTGTTAATGTAAAATCAAGTTGATTGTTGGTTGCGTTGCTCTTGTGAAAAGTCATATGTCGATTTCACAATACATAAAGATGATAAAAATAATTTTAAACAGTTGACAATATTTAATATAATATTCCTCAAAAAAAATCGCACTATATGAGGAAAGTCTAAATTTCACGTTTACTTCTGATTTGTCGCGAGACAAATGCCGTATTGTTTGTAAATGAATACAGTTGTTAGAAGGCTTCTAGCAACTACCGAAATGTCATTTCGGTAAGAATTCTACGAGGACGTGGAGAGAATGAAATAAAAAAATGTTCACTCTTATGATCGTAATTTTCTTTCAAGCAGTGAGCGAGAGAAAGGGCAAACAGTAGTTTTTTTCCATTTCATCTCTGTTTTGGCAGTGCAAGTACTTAAGTTCAAGCAGAGAGACTTTCGATAAAAATTCAGGCAGTCGATGAGGTCAAAACTGGCGATAAGGTGAATGAAGTCAACGAGATGCTCGAATGACTCGTTCTGCAGGAGAGATCACTCATGTACTGCGTGCCTACATGATGAATAGCGTTTTCTACAGAAAACTTAACAGAACTGGCAAAGTGTCTTGATTCACTAAATTTTTTCGAATTGCTTCGTATGACTAACGCTCATATCGACGGCACTTGTAAAATTAACAGTAGACTGACTACTCTACTATACTAGCACCATACTTCACACGGTTTTTACCTTTCTTAATTTCTTTAATGTTCGTTTACCTCGTTAAGTTTATTTATGCTGGCTTGTGTTTCTTGATACGGAAAATACGGTCACGCATCAGACAGCCCTCTACTATATCTTAAATATAAATAATTATCCCTGTCTTTGAGCCTGAGTTGTGCTCAAATTGTGAAAATTACTTATCATAGTATAATTGATTTCTCTATCCAAATTCGATATTTTTATCTGAAAATTTATATTAATTCTTGCATCTTTTCTTCGATCTGTTTACATTATAAGCAATTTTTGTTATATTTTTACTACAACACTAATAAATTATATTAAAAAAATGAGTAGTCGACGTTTAATTACTTCTTTTTTTTTTCTTTTACCAATAATAGCATGTTAGCCATCGGCTTTGAAATGAATTAATTGTCGAGATTCATTTTAATAAAATTTTTTTGTTTGATACTTGATGAATAACCTTGCAGTTAAAAGGTGATCAGATTTGAGAAAAATAATTTATGTGGAGTGAGTGGCTGAGTGAGCATAGTATATATGACTGTAATCCATTACTTGTAAACTCTGGTATTCAGATGAGCAAAAGTCAGACGTGATTAAACACGAGACATATATCATCACTACCGCTCTTAATGTAAATTTCTTTGTTCAAAATTATTTATAAGGCACGAAACACTTGAATCATGAATAAAACAGGGTACTTTTTTCTTCTTTTTTTTTGAATTTTGAATGTATGTATTCATTCAAAAGAATACACTTACGTGTATCTTTTATAATCAGGTGGAGTTTTTTTTACTCACTACATCTCTGTTTTCATGTACACAAGGACTAAAACATCAGTATTGAAGTAAAAGGTTTGATTTTTTTGTCTTCAAAGTAACCACTTTTGCATTTTATTGTTAATTGAGCGAAAAATGACTACTATTGTTAGAATATATCAAACCAGTTTCTTCAAATTACAGTAAGCGGTGTTGTTTCGTTAATTTGTCTTGTGTGATACATTTTCCCGTTCTATCATTCATTTCTTCTTCATCTAGGATGACAACGAAGACCTTTTAGTAGTGTAGTCTGTATAGTCACTAATTGGTAGCTGCGCTATGTTCATGAACTGTGATCGATTTGTTGGATCCGGTACTAAATAGACTCCAGGTATAAGAGTAGTAATAATTCGTTTGAAACTAAATTGCAGTGGAGGATAAATGAAGCGCGTAAATATAACGTATGGTAAATGAAATCAAAAATGAAAAAGTCTCATTCTATGAAGCATGGATCTTCTACAGCGATAAAATCAGTCAGTGGTACTCATCATCAAAATAATTAATTGACAGTGTAACAAATTTGGTGATGATGTTGACTATTCGACCGACAAATTAACGCTTAATTGCATTCTCACAATGATAGGAAGGTATGAAGGGGTTTCCCTCCTGATTTCTGACTTTTTACTCTCTCTAAATCCTCTGAATCTTTTAAGGCATACCTGAATAAAAAAACTCCGCGTACTCTGAAGATTTGAAATAACTAAGAGAAAGAACATTCTGCAAACAACTTTTTTCTCTTCAAAAACTTGCATCACTCCGGAATTTTTTTCTTGTAACAGTACTGCTTACTTGATGACCAACAGATATCGCTTTCTAGTAGCTTAGTCCCACCGTACATGGAAATCTTCATAGCTTTTATTATGAAATTTCTTATTTCTAACGTTATTACTAATGTCGTGATATCTATCTGAATTTGTATTAGTTTAATTTCGGTAACTAATCACGATGTAAGCGATGCTAGCTGGATGAGTAGTCAACTTTTTCGAGATTCTTTATGATACTCTAACTGGACCAAGACTAATATGGGGACCCATAAGTCATTTATTAGAGATGAGTTGTGTTGAAAAAGTATCAATCGATGGCGAATGTTAAGTGATGAAGTTGGAAGCTGTTTATGAAGTTGTTAACACGTTCATAGACTCAGAAAATTCATCTATAAAAAGGAGAAAATCAGAAATGAAAACATAGAAAAAAATGCATCCGATCACACCGCACAAAAAAATCTCTAATAAAAAGGAGTCATTTTTTCATATTTTGATAGAAAATTTCACTATAATTCTGTTTGATTCTTTAGCCTTGTGAACAGTAGTTCCAGGACAACGGGATCAGGAAAGTGATTTTGTAAAAAAAAGCCAATATTTAAAGATCATTAATATTCACGATTTTTTTTAAGGTCATCACGCAATAAAATACCTCTTGGTATTGAATATGTTAGCGATGAAATAAAAATCATTCATTTTTCATTCTTATCTAGTGTATTTCCGGATGCATTATTCATTCTGAAACTGCCATTTCATATGTACAAAAAGGAAATTTAAAGTACATCATGAATTGATTTTTTCATTAAAACAAATCTTTCATAATAGATGTATACCCAGACTTTGGTATTAGGTCAATTCGAAGCGGAAAATTTCTTATTTTTAGTCGATTATAGACACGTATACTGTTGGATGATTAGAGTGTACAAATTGAGAATTAATTACATCTTCTTACGCTCTCTAAGCGTGATAATATCTATTTATATATATATATATATCTTGAGGTTGAATATATAGACCATGGATAGTTTAATGGATATTTATTGATGTTTTTTTTAGTAGTTTATTTTAGTACAGTCTATCTGTCATTCTACCGTTGTAGTTTCATTTTTTTTTTTGTTTCATCAAAACATGTAGATAGCTTTCTCATCATATGTCTATGTTCATCTCTCTATATCGATACTTTCAGACTTCATTTATTTTCTTTCTTTTGTCTTTTTTCTGACAAGGACCATTTCATTTCTTCTTTTCTCGATGAAGATAGATAGCTGGATATGTCAGACACAATACTAGTAGGAAAAGCACATTTGAACAATCATTAGAAGATGCGTTCATCATCATTCTTCTTTTTTTTCGCTCTCTCTCTATAATATACTGACAATACTATTATTTTTTCAATCTTCCATAAAACAGCAATAACAGCATATTTTTCATTGACTTCTACCTTTTCATTTCTTTGTTCTAACGACAGATATTTTTTTTCTTCTTCTCCTCTTCTCTTCTCTTCTCTTCTCTTCTCTTCTCTTCTCTTCTCTTCTCTTCTCTTCTCTTCTCTTCTCTTCTCTTCTCTTCTCTTCTCTTCTCTTCTCTTCTCTTCTCTTCTCTTGTTTATGTTACACACGCACAAGTCCTTGTAACTTGTTTTTTTTTTCACTCACTACATTTCTCAAATATACGACTGCGTGTAGATTTTTTTTATCGGAAAAAATAGATTTCTTTTTACGTTTCCTGTTCTTTTCTTTTTACTATTCCTTCCGTTTTTTTTTATTACATGAATCACCAGAAAAAAACGTCGATTTCTTCTAAAGCTAGTTCGGTCTATCTGTGTATGTCCGGCATAAACACGAACAAGTATTAAATCGTTATAATAGTCAAAAAAGAATTACAGAAAAAACAAAATCTATTCGTATATATTTTTTTTCGTTATCACCCATCATAATCGCTACCGATTCTTATTATTTACCGATAATATTTTTTTTCTATCATCATAAACAAAAAAATAGTCTATTTGAATGTCATCTATTTTATCTTCCTATGTGGTTCGTTGATATTGATAAGTGGACAGTTAAACTTGCTTATATCTTGTATACGGTAAGTCTGATTTTTGAGAGAAAATCTCATAGTTGATTTTTTTAAACGATCTAATACAATGCTTTTAACACCCTAAATAGAATGCTTATTTTTTTTTTCTTTTTATGAAGTTTTACACATGGTATATGCTTACAGGCTACATAAATCATTTTAAATGATTTCCCGATGTGCTTTTTAATCTTGTTTTACATAATATCTTTACGCAATGCACCTGCATTGAAAGGTTATTGATTTATAGAGAGTATATATTTATATCGAGAAAAAAGAGAATTTAGTTCATAAACCTTTTTTCTTATTTATAAAGTTCAATTAGGCGTGACAATAGAAAGTAGATGATGGGTGATGAGGTTGATTACCAATGTTGTTACTCTAGTTTTTATTAGCTGATAGCGATCACTCACACACACACACATATATATCTTTAAATACATGTGGCATATAACTGTAAGCATTCGGTTCATTGATTCGTTTCTAACTTAATTTATCATATCCTGGTGATTGTCACATATGTCAGCAATATCAAATAGAATTATGCCGCAAAACTTTTTTAACCTGTAAACATCTGTTTATCTACACTAACCGTCTTTTATCAGGTTGAAAATTATCAGAAATAAATGTTTCGTTTTGTTAACTAATCGAGAAAGAAAAAAAATCTACATTGACTATTATTCTATGAACAATTTTTATAATATGTTTGAAGTTCTAAATTGTATTGCATAAACCAACTATTATTGACACTTTTGATTTTTTTGCTTTACTATACAAATAAACGTTTCTAATTTGTTGTTAATGCATACTTTCAAATGCCACTGGCATTTCGAGATGGTTATGTACCCACCATTAGGAACACGTACAATAACTTTTTTTGGTTAATATCGATTGGTAACAGTGTCCCACTGAGTAGTTCTCAAGTGTTTTTGTTTTAGTATATGATGTAAATATCTCATTTTATACGTAATACAAAGGAAATGTGTTTTGGATAGGACAAAAACGGTTAATATCTTTTATTATCAGAAAAAAACAACAGATGGTTTATGTACAGTTAAAAAATACTCACTCGTATATAACCACGTTTTCTGAAATAGTACAGTATCAACTTCAAACTTCTTTATTGCATTATTAGTTGCAAAATTTAGATATTTGACCTGAATCATCTTTTGTTTTACTATTTCACTTGTTCTGAATGGTAACAAGGTCTTTCTTGTTCTATTTCAATAAATTTCAAGGATTCTGTTATCATAGAAAAAGGTTAGTAAATGATTGTAATTTTTTCGTATAAGGTCAATGGAAAACTTTTTTTATTATAACTATACTAACGATCCTATTCAATCTTTTGTTCAAGAGTCTGAAGAGGTCATATACGCTTTTTCTTTTACAGTGAAACACATTTTCCCTTTTTCTGTGAATTATCAATTCACATCTGTTTAATCTTTTAAGAAAAATTCATTTTCTTTCTATCTCTCTCATCTCTTTTTTTTCTTTTTGAACAGTAGCTATAGTTGTTTATTTTATTTTTTCTAAGATATGTTTATTAACATTCAAGTACATAGAGCACATAATTCATTTTCAATTTTTCTATCAACAAAGATATCATTTTACAGCATATTCACATATATATCTTTAACGTTTCTCACATGTGTTATAAAACGCTCTAACTATCTGTCCATATAATTATTTCTATTTTTGACGATTAGATGAACAGATATTTAACAAAAAACATTATTTCAAGTAGGATGTTAATCTATTTTACAAAAAACTAACAATAATGAAATGGATTTTGATCTATAACACAACAACGTTAATAATGATTTTTAACAAAACGATACGACGAATAGATAAGGGAAATTCCATTTTTATGATTTAATATATTATCCGACATCTCTAACATAGAGTAAATCATCTCCATATTGTGTGTTATTATAAAAGTAAAGAGAAAATAAGAGAGCGACATAAAGTTGTTTTGTTTTAAGTGTATGTGTGTGTGTGTGTGTGTATGTCCAGCACTTTTTTTACTCTTCATATATATAGACAAATGATGCATCTGCATCAATACACTGACAATGAGAATTTAGGTGTCATTATTCTACTTCCTTTTTTTCATAAAGTAAAAATACAAAGTTCAAACGGGATTGAGGTAAGTGAACTGAAGAAGATCACATTATTGACCTTTTAATTCTCTCAAGCGAAATAAACTTCAATTTTTTCGCATTTGATTCTATAAAAAAGCTGTGAACAGAATCTTTCAACTATTGCTCCATTAGTTGAATACTATCTGTACTCAATTAACTAGTGTATAGTGGTGCAGAGTGATAGTGAACATTATTAGCGTTTGTGGTCTGTTCAAGGTGATAAAGTGGGAAATTGGCCTTTCAACAAAACTTTCTCAATATTTCGTTGTTGTATAAAGAGCAATTATCATTAATCGTTCATCTCTCTCTCTCTCTCACCCTTACCCTCTATCGCTCTCTTTTACCTTTATAATAATGATCAAAAAATATCCAGAAGGCATATTAAATATGATCCCCCTCTTATTACTTTTTATTATACAAATTATGCGTTTGTTTTGTTCGTCACGCTAGCTTCAACAATCATCCATTCTTTCTTTTGTTGTCCCATTGTTTTATTATCATCATTGTAAAATTTAATGAATATTGCCGACAAAGAGACACAAACTTTTCAAACTTAGCTACTTTTCATTTCTGTTTATGTCTCTATTTGATAGACGACACATTTTATTTGATTGTGTGTTGTTTTTGGTACAAATGATGAAAATGGCTAATTTTTCATCTCAGATATGAAAGACGACTGATAGAAAATTAGGGTGTACTATTAAACACCTATGAAAATCATTATTTTTTCATGATCATGATTCTAATCCGTCTTGACTTTTAGGCATTTATGTCACGTAACGAGAAAGAAATAAGAATATTTGTATTTTAAATGCATTGAATGTTCATCGATTGTGTCTATGTCACAATTTTTTTTTATCATTTCCAGATCATTAAGGCAGGATCTCAATATACTGTTGAGTTTTTAATTTATTGATGACCACTATTTTGATTCACATGGTTCATTTCGTAAGCTACTTTTTTTTTACGTATCTAAATCAGCCTTCACTTGAGATAATTTAAAAAATTTATCTTCATTCATCGATGACACGTTGTTATCAACACTTTCGTTAGATTCAAGGCTTTGCTTATTCTTTTTTTTTACTTGAAAATATCCTACGATGTGCAAGAACTGATTCGGAAGATCCAAGATTAATCAGTAACCATTTTTGTAAACAAAATATGTTGTTTATCTATCTAAAATTTTTTCTTATAATCAGATACGATGTGACATATGCCTTTTTTGAAGGTATACCTTGATTTTACTTTATTTTAACGGTAAAAAATATAGAAACAAAAATCAAAATAACAAAAAGAATTTGTGTTTTGATCTAGTAATTATCGTATTTTTTTAATAGAACTATTAATGTTAAGCTTATTTTACTAATAATTTTATTTTATTTATTGCGTTGTGAGGTGATAATTGATGAATAATCTAAAAACAACGTAGAGAAAGTGTTTGTGTACTCAGCATCATACAATTTTCATTGAAAAATTTTCTTTATTTTGTCGACCACCTGTTGTGAAATTAAGATGTTTACCATTGATTTTCTTTTCATATGTGTGACGAAGATTTAAACATAAAACGTTAATTGTACTGTTTCTTTTTTCAAGTATGTCAATTGTAAATATATGATTAGTAAAGGAGTAGATTAGACTGTATAATTGTTCTGATCAGAAAAAGATCATGATAGTGTAGAAGAAAATTCTTTGATTTGTGGGGTTTTTTTTTTTTACTGTTAGAAACAAGTATATCCTATCTGCTATTCGAGAATATTTTATAAGATTTTTAGTAATACTGTAATATATTATTTCTTAAAATCAATTTGAGAATTTAGATACTTAAAAACTATTGCTTATTATTGATATTTTTCGATATGAAAATATTTGAATTAATTATTTTTAGGATGGTGTCAATGATTCTGAACGTCCATTAAATGGTTATTCATTAGATAAACATTATAATTTTGATTCAGATTCAGATCTTGAAGATTTTAATTATGTACTAAATGAAACTGAAAAACAATTGATAAAAGCACGACAAAGTTTAGATAAACGAAAATTAAATAATTCAACTGCTACATTTTATACAAATGAAAATAATCTTAAAAAATATGTAAGTATAAATAAAATTTAATCAAAATATTTTTAATTCTATATTTTTTATTTTATTTTAAGGATGAAGTATTACGTACATGTGAAACAAATATTCAATGTCTACAAAATATTTTAAAGAATATTCATCATAGTAAAATATTGAACAGTACACAAGCCATTGAAAAATTAAACGGTATGTATTTAATTGAGAGAAAATAGATGTGAATGTGTACGTAAAATGTCAATTTAAAAAACAAATGATCTCTTTTGTCTCTCATAAAGTGATAATCTACATACATAAATTTGAATTTAATTACATGAGAAGAAGAAAAAGAACCTTAGTATTTTTGTTATTATAAGTTTTCTAAAACAAATGAGATAATAATGGGGATGGATAATGATGAAAATACAACATAAATTTTAACCCCAATAAATAAAATCCACTGGAGAATGAAAGGAAAATTATTGTACTCTATTTGATTATAGATTAAATCATTGATCATACGTAACTCATCTTTGACACTATCATTTGCAATTTATGTCTTGATAGTAGTAAGTGTATGAACAGGTTACAGTCAATAGATCAATTTAAATAGTTTAAGACCGACAAATAGTAAATTCTACAATGGGTATTTTAACTAAACTAAAAAGTACAGGTATGCGATTTTCTTTAAAAAAAATTTTTCTATTATTTGAAATGATTAAATTAACTAATATTAGGAAATATAGTTCGTTGAAAATCATGTTTTTTTTTTTATGACGAATATCAATTATAATCTTTAAATCAGTAGTATGAGTAAATAATTAATATTTATTTTTAATGTATTTTGATTTAAAAGTGTTCCTCCCCATATGGTCCATTAATTATAAATTCCAGTAATGAATAGAAAACAATTGAGGTAGATGACAACGACTACCTCTCAATAATAATAATAAGAAGAAGAAGAATAGAAAATAGTTAAGAAATTATTTATTCCAATGTTCGGTTCATGAATAACCCTACAGACATTATCATTAAGAGACTTTGTTAATTTTATTTGTTCTCACTATTGTTCTTTCCATCTCCATTTTTTTTTTTGTTTTGTTTTGTTATGATTACAATGGAGAATGTGTCACATTAGGTTTAAACAATTTATTTAAAATAATGCCACTTTATCAGATCAGTCTATACACCTGTACATAACTTGAGTAAAATGAATACTATTAAAATAGTATGTTTTACATTTATATACATGTGTTTAGAGAATGAAATAAAAATAGAAAGTGTTTTATAGTACACTGTTTTTCAAACGTAGAGTTTTATCTTCATCTTTGTTTCTAATAATAAAACTTACGGTTGTTCTCGCGAACAAACACCATTCTAAAACATTTTATAAAAATATATTTCAATTAAAAACAAAAAAAAAAAAATGTTTACGAAAGAAAATTTATCGTGTACTCACTGATCAAAGTCGAAAAACAATTTTTTTTTTTTTTTTGTTATTTCTGAACAGAAAAATAACTTCTAGAATAGATTTTTCACAATTCTAAACGAAATAGTAGTATCGACATTTTTGTCAATAGTAGTGAGTAAAAATGATAAATTTCTAAATCATTTATTCTACTAGAAATTATTTGATTGTAGTTCAAAGAAATAGTCAATAATTTTTCATCATTTTCAAATAGCTGTACAAACATATTTTCTGAAAAATACGTTTTCTATGTTTACCTTCCAGTAGAGATAGTACTCATTCTTATGTAGTTTTTATAACAAATTATTTTCGAATCGTTTAATCTATGACGATTTTTTTTTCTTGTTATGATGAAGCTAAAAATAGACGACCTTATCAAAATATAAACACTTGTTTAATATTAAAGATCAAATATCTACATGTCAAATAAAATTGTCATCTATATCAAACTTAATTTCAGTCAAAAGAGGTTAATTCTTTGTTTTCAAATGAGTGATGGATGATGATAGACATAGTTGTTTTTAAAAATATTTAGTAGAAAAAAATTAGAGGATATTTTGTTTTTGTTTTTTCATTTTTTTTTTTTTTTTTTTTTTTTTTTTTTTTTAGCGGTTTCGCGGTTTTGTTTAAGATAGAAGATTAAAAGAAAACCCATTTTTAATTAATTAGCCAAAAAAAACTAGATTTGAGTTTTTGAAAAA